>CAAKHG010037987.1:66924-91236 GCA_901007715.1 Dactylopterus volitans
CCCACTTTCCCCCGCCTGTCTCCTCTCTTCCGAAAAAAAGCTGCTTGTAGTTTGCCATGGCAATACCCCGGAATGTCTGTAACCCCTCCCTTGGCTGCTTCATGATGGCTGAAATCAAGCAATACGACCCCCCTACAGACAATTCCACAGATGTGTTGTATGACATGCAATCCCGTGTCTTCAGTGACTGACTTTTTTTTTTTTTTTTTCTCAATTTTTAGACCGCCTCAGTCAAAAATTCTCAGAGAGGATCAGAATCACAACATGTATGTGGCTGGTTGCATGGAGGTGGAAGTCAAATCCGCTGAGGAGGCATTTCAAGTATTTTGGAGAGGTGAGTTATAGGAATATCATTTTAAGAAGCTGACCCAATTGTAAGGAGATTAAAAAAAAACATTTTTAAGTAAATAAAAAAAAAAAAAGTGAGGGAGCACTGCACTGATGAGTGTAGATGTGACTGACCTGGCATTGCTGCCCTTTGTTGGGCAACTCTGGCCAGGAAATGACTTCAGTTAATCTTCTCTCTGAGCAGGTTTTTAAAAGATTGGTTTTGATTTAGAATAGCGGAAATTGCGTGTTGGTAAATCTGTTTTTGAAAAGTTTACTGTATGTCACTCTAGGCCAGAAGAAGAGGAAGGTTGCAAACACTCGGCTAAACAGAGAGTCCAGCCGCTCTCACAGTGTGTTCAGTATTAAACTGGCCCAGGCTCCTCTTGATGCCGATGGTGACAACATTCTCCAGGTCAGTTGAAACTAAATATCTGGTACTGAGCACCAGTTTGGATGCTGAGTTCATATTTGTTTAATGCAAGTCTTTGTGTTTTTGTGTTTATGTGTTTTGTTGTTTTTTTAAACTTTTGTTTTTCAGGATAAAAACCAAGTGAATGTCAGTCAGCTGTGTCTGGTTGACTTGGCAGGAAGTGAGCGCACCGGTAGGACAGGGGCAGAGGGCACTCGCATCCGTGAAGCAGGTTTGTAGTCAGCATTGTCATCGCACGTCACAAGTTGCATGCATGAGTATTGCAGAGATCTGACTGAAAGTTGTGTGGCATGAACACAAATACAATCTCACCTTGCAGGTAACATCAATCAGTCTCTGCTCACACTGCGAACATGCATCGAGGTTCTCCGCGAGAACCAAATGTGCGGCACAAACAAGGTGTGCTTTACCGACTCGAGCGCAACGCTGCCATTCCGTTCGCTCATCACCTGTGTAGACATTGGGTAATTTAAGTTTTTGTCTTTTTTAGATGGTCCCTTACAGAGACTCTAAAGTAACCCATCTGTTCAAGAATTACTTTGACGGAGAAGGCAAAGTCAAGATGATTGTGTGCGTCAATCCGAAGTCCGACGACTACGAGGAAACCCTGGTCAGCTCATCCTGCACTTTAATCATCTCCAGCTTTTACTTCAATCAGCTTGCACATTCCTTTCTGTTTGACATTCATGACTTTCTGTGAATGGCCAGCTGGTGATGCGATTTGCCGAGATGACGCAGGAGGTTGAAGTGGCTCGCCCAGTAGACAAGCCCATCTGCGGCTTTACACCAGGCCGTCGTCATAGAAACCAGGCCTTCAGAGAGGAACTGTCTCGCAAGTTGGAGGACCGTGGCGGGCCAGTGGACGGGGGTAATAGTCCTTTAAGAGAGTGCTGTGCATGACGAGCTTGATTGTATGTGACAGAAATGTCACATTCCCCTGAATATAAGACAAAAAAACTGACTAAATATTGTCAAATTTAATTACGAATAGACACTAACTAAACATAAAATGAAAAATGTATGCTATGCTGCAATAATTGGGTAAATTTCCCATTTTGGGTGTTTGAGTATTTTTTATCATGCAAAAAAAAAAAAAAATCCAGAACTGAAGCTAATTCTGTGTTCCCGTAGATTTGCCCTCTGTTGTAAACCACCTGGTGCAGAGCCTCCCCCCACTACCATCTTGTGAGCTGACCAGTGCTCATGATGACATCACCCTGCCCAGGCTGATCGAAGCCCTGCAGAACAGACACAGGATCCGGCAGATGATGATTGAAGAATTCAACAAAGCAGGTGCCTCTTCGCATTTTAGCTCGGCTGCCCCTTTGGTTTTGACCGTTTCCACTTAGCCAGGTTCATCTTACCTCAACTTTCCTCTCGTTCTTTTAGCCAACATGATGAAGTCTATAATTCAAGAATTTGACAGCAATCTTAATGCCAAAGAGAATTTTCTCCATGAACAAAATGGCAAACTAGTGGAGAAGGATAAAATAATCCAGAACAACAAGGCTGAGATTGATCGCTTGGAGAAGAAAACCAGGATGCAAGAACACAAGGTAGGAGATGTATAAATACCCAAATCCCCCTTAAGAGAGTTGTTTTGATTTATAATGTTGCACAGTTTCATAATTTTGCTTCCTGGCTGTGTCCCAGATGGACATCCTTCAGAAAACTACTCGAATCTATGAGGATGACAAGCGTTCACTGCAGCAAGAGCTGGAAACCAGAGAGCAAAGGCTGCAGAGAGAGCAGTCTGAGAAAAGACGCATGGAGCAGCGCATGCACGGCGTTGTCACAGACACCCAGCTCAAGTGGGAAAAAGAATGTGTGAGTTGCTCGTCTTATTCCATAGATGATTTAAAAAACAAAAAAACAGATTGCTTATTTTTCTGTGAAAGTTTTGTAAGTTAGTCACCGGTGTGGCACCTCAATATTGTGCCCTTCGGTCTGCAGGAGAGACGTGTTAATGCAATGCAGCTGGAGATGCAAAACAAACTCTGGGTGAAAGACGAGAAGCTGAAGCAGCTCAAAGCCATCGTAACTGAGGGCAAGACGCCAGGTCGCCCTGAACCTCCACCGCGCCAGACACACACCGAGCGGCCTTCCAGGGAGGAGCGCCTTCCTGCAAAGAGATCAGCCTCGCCTTCACCTATTCCTGTACGTTTGACAATGTACACGCAGATCTTCCTTGTCTCGTTCCAGATGGATCAATCTCTTACTAGATGTCAGATGGCATGAGAGTGGCCGCTCTCAGAACTCTTTCAAATGTAGCAGCTAATTTGCATCATAGCACCAATACACTATCAGACCAAACTAACATTACTAATCCCAATACAGTGGCAGCATAGGTATTGTAGTCACCTGCACATTATAATGTCGTCAAGCGGATCCGTCCTGCAGCAGTTAATAATCATCGCAAAATTTAAAATTCAAACGGAACCAAATCCAACCAAAATTCTGTTTGTCATGTTATATTTCTTTTTGAAAACAACAAAATTAAAACAGCGTGGCACCACATTGGCTTGTACATCAAGGTAGAAAATGGATATCATGTAATTATTCCATTCTCATACAAACAACTTTGAAAGTTTTCATCTTTTGTACAAGTCTGTGAAATACACATGTAAACAAAAGTCTAAGAGTTGGTTGAGTCATTCAAACTATTTTGTGATTTTCTTTAAATTATTTGTAACGTAGAGTACTTAAGGGTCAAAAGTTTTACAAAGGATTTCTCGGGGCTGCTGTATTTCATTACATCAGACTGTGCAGGTGTCTGCTGCTGCTGCTCCACACCATCGTTGTCGTGATCAGTCTCAGTACTAACTGTCTCAATACTAACTACTGTCTTAATGTCTAGCTCCTCCACTTTGCTCCCCAGTGCTTTGTTGATTCCCCCAATGTCGGGCCGGAGGCAAGTTCACAGCCAGTCAGAGCCACTAGAGTCGAGAAGGTTGAGATGATCCCAAAGACCACCTGTCCCATCTCCATCAGCAGTAGCTCTTTGTCCATGACTAACTCTATGTCTGCATGGGAACGGCGGGCAGCCCTGGACAGCACGCATGTTAAATGTTCCCCCAGTGCACCCGCAAGAACCCGCTTCCCAGCAGGCCCCTCGCCTAGTTGTGCCAGGAGGAGAGCTGTGTGTTGCATTAGAGATGAGGAAGTACCTGGTGTCCACTGCCCTACATCTGATGTAGATCTTTTTGAGAGAAGCGACAGGGTCAGTGTGTTAGTTACAGGCAGCCTCATGACAGTTATGTGAAGAGTGATCTCTTTGATAAGCCTTTAATGAACTAGGTGCATGTTCTTTCCATTAGTTGTGTGGAGTATGTAAGGCTAAGTTTTGTTTGTTTGTTTTTTTTCCGTAACAAGGGTTTCTGACACTAGAAAAAAATCCCCAGCTATTTTTAGTTTTTCATTTCAGAGCCTTCACATACTGTGCATTTTTATTTGCTCATTTCCACCTTTTGGATCCTGTCCATCTTTTTAATTGTCCCCATTCTGTTGAATGTGAGTAGACGGCGACACCTGTCCGGCCGCTACACCGTCGTTCCCGCTCTGCTGGTGGAGAGAAGTGGGTGGACCACAAGCCCTCCTCTAGCCTGGACCTGGGTACAGTCCTGCAGCCCGTCATCCCCAATGCCATCCAAGTATCTGCACCTAGTGAGAAGGCCCTGTCCAAGTGTGACAGATATGTCTTAACACACCAGGAAGTTGCATCTGATGGCGAGATACAGACCAAACTTATTAAGGTAAGTAAGCCCAAAGAGCCGAAGATCTGCTCAGCCATGAACATTTTGGCTTTGTTCAGCCTGACGGACAGACTGTTCAGAGTTCTATCATCGAAACAACAGTACTGTCAAGTGAGAAACTCCCACACCATAACTTCTGTAACTCCATGCAAGACAACCTCGGCAACAGAAGGGAAGCCAGGGTGTGTTGCGATGCTGTCCTGTGGTCATGGTGGGCTAGACAATTTCAGCGTCCGTCCACAAACTGTTGTTACCTTTCCGCGGTTACATTTTTGTCAAATGGAAATGGTCCGTTCCTCCAAATTACAGCAATGTGTTTTGTCACTTAGCTCTACTGGTGTAGCACTGAGTATAAAATGTTTTAGGCTCTAAGGCATCATGCTGCTGTTTGTCCCCGTTTAAATTTGAATGCTGTAAAAATCACAAGTGAAATTCCATCCTTTCTCTATTTGGTGATCCTTCCTCGAAGGGTTTTGCAGCAAGTTGCCACATTCTAACTTGCTTTGTTCAAATGTGTGTGCAGTTATTTGTGTTTTGACTGCAACACCCAGGGCTGACAGCTGCACAAGAGGCGGGGGCACTATCTCATACATGTTCTTCATTTTCCAGGGTGAGGTGATGAAAACCAGAGGAGGGGGACAAGCCGTCCAGTTCACGGATATTGAAACACTGAAACAGGAGCTCACGACTGTCACAAGGTGCCTGGTCATTGTCAATTATTAATTGCAGAGTGTCCAGATGTTGAAATGATGCTGTAACGTTTGTTGGTGCTGCTTTCAATTTGCTTCTGTAGCCGTAAGAGAAAATCTTCAGAAGGCGCCCAAGCTAATGCAGATCAAACAGACGGAGCTTGGACGGATGTGGAGACGAGGGTATGATGACACCGATTGGTGTCCTCTTTTACATATTACATTAGTAGGTTACTAGAGTAAAGGAAAGATTAACCATGAAAATGACTCAACTTTTCATAAATGGCTATTCTGTTAACGGTATTGGTTCAAAAATGTAGTTTATAAATGGTACAAGCCACTTACTGGATCATTCAGTATCGGTCATGCTTTGACTTATTTATAATGTACAGTAACCCACTTGTATGTGAATATTGTCAGACCACATGCAAGAAAGACTTAAAACATCAATTTAATGTAGACCATATAGTGTACAGCATCACCTGTACTCAAAAGAAGCTCCCTAATAACAGGATGTTGCAGTGGACGGGCACACTTGTTAAGGTTTGGATGACGATGTCAAGAATTCTCTGTACATAATGCAGCCATGGTTATGTCAAACTTTGCAGGCTCATATGTTTCACATGGACTGTAAAACATATGTCATGTAGGTCTGAAAGGCGTCCCTGTTGTGCAACCTGCATTCTTTCTAGTGGCCAGCAGGGGGCAGCTTCAACGGCTGCAAAAAACCCAAGCAAAAACAATTTGATTGTATTGAAGAAAATAAGACAGTGACCTACTTTTTGATTTATTACCCCGGTAAAAAAAAAAATCCTAATGACTTCATGGCCTCAATCATTAGTAAAGTCTTGTTCAATATAACTGGGTTTTCAATAGGTAAGTTCTAAATCCCATTAACTTTCGAGCAGGGTGCTCGTTGGCACCGGCCCTCATGGTTGACAAGTTGGTCCCCCAACTCATTCAAAAATGGTGACCAAAAAAAGGGTGACAAGCAAAAAAAATCTCCAAAATGGGGGCCGGAAAACAACCACTTCTTACACATCTTACGGTTCTAACTGCAACAAAACTGTCATGGCTATTCTGGGCCATCAGCATTTAGTTGGCACCCTCATTTGAATGAATGCACATTGAGAAACAGTTTCAGGGAGTAAATCTGGGTCTCATTTGTCCTCCAGTGTGCTGTGGCTTTGGAGATGAAGGCTGGATCAAACATGGGCCCTGGTTATGTGCACCATGGAATCACCAAGTAAGCTCCCATCTGTCTGATCACACCTGGTTGCAAGTACCTCTTGTAGATGCATGACTGCAGGGTTTGAATAATACCTTTCCTGTTACAGACGCAGAAAACCCTAAAGTCATCCAGCAGCTGCTTCGGAGATTTGGATGCAGCTCCCCTCTATCCTCACCTGTGTGCAATAGTCTGAACTTTTTTTTTTACTATTTTATTTAGCTCTAGTAATACTATTTAATGATTTTTCCATGCATTTATATATGCAAAAAGTGTTTGTTCATACAAAGATCACCAAAGCTGTGTTGTAAAATATTTTATATGTTGTATTTGAACCTACGTAAAGGCTGAAAGAGTGTTGTTTGAGCCAGTGGAGAATGGTTGCAGATGTTTTGCCACTGTGACCTGCTGCTGGGACGGAAGAAAAGCCTGTGTGTGTGTGTGTGTGACGATTACTCGCAATTGTTACCTGGCACATGAGGAGACACTGATTGTAAGCAGAGCTGCAGCAGTATAGTTTTGTCTACCAGAGTCTTTTTGGTGGACCAGTGCTGAACATCAAGTTGAGAACTTCAATACTTTTTGATACCTTTTAGATATAAAACTTGCTTCTGCCACTGATGAACGCAGCACTCCTGCCTTCACTTTACACTTTGCTCTGGAATAAAATTCCTTTTGAAACACCACATTTGTTGGCGTTATAATAGATGAACCTTCTCTGCGAATGCTCGGGTAGGGCATGACGCGCGCGCCAGCAACAATTTCAAACACTAGATGGCAGCACAGGACAGCAAAACATTAGAACTGAAGGACCTCGGATACATTGAAGAAATAACTGAGGCACAAGGTGAGACATGCTGCACCCTTCTGTAGGCATGCTGAGAGCATGGGCATTAAAAATGTTCAGCAGAGATCCAATTAATTCCAGCATCTTCAGCTGTAAGTAATCTAAACTAGAAATATTTAGCGGTGTCGTCATATTGGCCAGTTTGAAGAGCCTCGCTGTTTATTTCAAAATGATCACTGAAAATGGATTTACTGTTAGCACTCAGGGCTGTCCTGTGCTGAGAGTGAAGCAATATTCTCTGTCATAAACAAAGTCTGCTTTCAATTACTTTGCCGAAATTGCTTTCCTGTGCTCATGCTTGATTAGATATTCATTATGTTAAACAAGACACCTTGTATATAAATCCATATTAAATTACTCTGGTTGGCTGCCTTCATGCTGAGTCAGCTGGGACCCAGACATTTAAAAGTCTGAGTGTGTTCTGGCCATCGGCGCAGGGTGGTGGGGTCTCGACTTGTTATGATAGTGTGGTTATAACAGCATTTCCTTTTACTGTTGAGATGATGTTCTGCTATAAAAATACACAGAATAGCGTTTATATTTTTATGGCGACTCGCTCTCTTTCTGATGATGGAATAAGCATTAAAATCCTCTTGTAAAAAACAAAACAAAACGCCAACCACAGTAGAAATACTCCTTACATGTTAAAGTACATGTTTCATCGGAGGTTAGATAGTATTAGCTAGCCAGGAGGAAATATAAGTAAAAGGTACTCATTAGATGACAAAATGTGCTGCAAAATTACATATCCATGTTTTAAATGATATATTGTACGTAGCCCTAAGCAGTATTTTAGTGGTGTTACTAATATAAGGTACTTTGTGTCATATTATTATTCAATTTGCTTTAATTATTGTTAAACAATGCTCGAGTTGATCACTCATGTGTTGAGTGGAATATACTAATAACCACATCTATCAGATGCATGTGGAGTAAAAAGCGGTGGAGATAAAGTAGAATGAAATTAGAGGTATTCTACTTCCCAAACGCTGTACTTGTTTTGCTACTTTTGTCTGTGAGAAAGCAGCAAAAGACATCGTAAATTACAGATTGAATCACAATCTGAAATTGAATTTCAGAGCTTTCAGTGTGCTCGGAGCGTTGCGTAAATGCCAAGGCCTGAAAACACCAGCTGACTAAACTGTTGGCGTCCAAGTTCACCATCTCTTATCACCGGTACGCCTGCCGGGCCGGTGCTGCAGTCCTCCCAGCTTTGCGTAGACGGCTGAAATCTCATCTGCTACCAGTCTGGCCGAGTTTCAATTGGAAAGCGCTGGAGAGTGACTAACATGGAGCCTCTTGGAGAAGGTCAAGAGCCCAGACCAACCAGTGGCCATTAAATTCACTCCTATGAGATATTGAGTGCTTTGCTTTTTGACCAGGCTCTGTTTGATGTGCTGCGCCACACCATTATCCCCAGCTCCTCACTGCAAACCCTCCACACCAAGTGGCCCCAGCATTATAAAGATGTTATTATGAAACTCCTGTCTGAGCCCCTGATCAACATTACCAGCTACAAGGAGACTCTTGAGGAAAATAAATGGAACCTACACACACACAGGGTTCTGCATTAAGCATAAAATAATGCCGTTCGCCCAACAGCGTTGTAAGAATACATCAGTCTGCATTTCAAGCTTATCATTATGCATTAGGCTTATCAGTGTCATTAAACTTGCTGGAGGGAATTCGGATGTTCAGCTTGAATACACACAGTCAATTAGACCATCTCATATTTTAAAAAAGCAAGCCTAATTGTAATGTTTTATTGACTCTTTGCTTGAATTAGTTTAATAAAGAGGTCTTAAGCTGCCTTTTGGCACAAGCGGGAGGAAATAATTTTCACACTAATCTGTGATGCTGATGAGGCCTATTAAAAATTCAATGGCTCAAAAATAACACCGTCCACTACTTTTCTCCGTGGTATCTAATTAAAACTACAATCTCTGTTTTCATTACGTTATTTTCGAATCTCTGATCTGTAGAAAAAGAATTTAAAAAAAGGGAAGACTTTAAACTAATTTAAGTGACTGATATTTAGCATAGTGGCACCATAGTCCACCAGTTTGTTCCATACTAAAATATCCTGACAGTTATTTCACAGAGTGCTATGACATTTTGCTAAAACCTTTATTCCTATTAGATGTCTCCTACTGACTTTGGGGGTCTTCATGAGTTTCCGCTTGCGTCACCTTAAGGTTGATGTGTTTTGATGAAATATCTCCAGAATTATAGGGTGGATTGGTTGCACACACACATATGCTCCTCGGAGGATCTATTGCGCTGCCATAACCATTTGTGTTTCAGACCATTTGTGTTGCACTTCAGACCAGACCTTTAAGAATGTATCGTGTCAAAAAAAAACAACAAAGGTACTGCTGTAGCATGTCTTTTTAAACAGTTCAACTAGATGTTTATCGGTACACAAGTGAGACAAATTGGAAGATTCACACACTCAAAAACTGCCTTCTCTTTTGTCACATTAAGTGTTCAAGGACTGAGAGAGTTGCTATCTTTCTGTGTCATCGTTTATGCTATGAAATTGGCAGGCGCAAACCTTCACCTACATTCCACTCACGCCTCCGTCTCACTTGTTGTGTAAACAGCGCTTAGTCTTGCTTGGGACACTTGGAGGCAGTGAAAATGAGCTGTGAACACAACACTGACATATTACCGCCTTTTAAGTTGGTTAATAAAGTTAAAAGCCAACACGTCCGCCACATACAGAGCAAAATACATCATTCATTGGGTTGTGTTTGCGTCCAAGAGTGGGATATTATTTCAATATTCTCCACTTCACTTCGTTCTCCACCTCTGACTCCTTGGCTGCTAAATGTTCCACTGCTTTCACTAGCTTGTTACCAACTTTGTCACTCTGCTTTTTGGTGGTAAGCAGGAAGTGTCCACTGGGTGTTTTAAGAGCTTTTTCACTTAATATTGCTGGCTGCTATGGCCGAAAAAAGCGCTACAGGGGCGCAAGGGGTGACCCGAGCGGCGCATGCTGGAAAAACCAAGACAATGAGCTGAAAGACACTTTAAAATCTCCCAAAGGTTGCAGAGCTGGCTGTTAGTTCTCTGTTGGACAGTGTGAAGAGTCAATTCCAGGAGAGCAAACACTCGACTTTTGTTCATTTGAAAACATTTATTATAGCTGGAGCTGCAGATTCATAACCTCGCCGCTCACACAGTTAACATACTGTTCTGAATCAGGCTGTGAAAAACTGGGCACGAGTTTAAATAGGTGTGATGAAAGTGTAACCCAATCCAGAAGGCCTCTGTGCTCGACTGCGCCAGGGGCTCTGAGGTATGATGGCAGTTTCAGTTGCTTCCCCAAATCATGCGTCATAACAACCGAACGGCGGCTGATTTGACGGACACGTTGAAGCAATCACGGCCTCGCAGCCGCCAAACCAGGCGCCATTACGAGGTTTTTCTGCCCTCTTTTAGTGGCAAAGATAACAATCCCTGACAATGAAAGTCAATTAGTGGGAAACACGAGTAATTACTGCATGAGAGCAGGGCTTTGGTCGAGCGGGGTCCGCAAACGACGTCTTCATATGTCAAAGCCCGTGGCTGCCTGCCAGCTAAATGTGTCAGGCCACAAAGATATGCGAAAGCGGATGAGTGCTGACAGCCAGTCAATTGTCATTCAGCCCATCTTCCAACCTCTCAGGATTCGCCCAGCCTCTAGTTTTTTTTTTTTTTGTTTTTTGTGGAGCTTCTCTTCACTGCTTACTCACCCTTGCTCAGTGTTAAAAAGAGGTAAAAGCTCCCACGCTCTCTTTTCTGCCGGTGCGGCTGTGACGAGCAGGCGGGTCAAAGAGTCACAAACTCACAAAGACTCCTGCAGGTAAAGTTTGTTTTTTTCAGCTGTTCAGAAACACACTGCAAGGGAACCGCTCTGACCCTGGAGTGCAGCTGGTTAGCAGCTCCGAACACCTCATCCCATCTGCTCCCTCCTCCGCACCCGATCCTGTGTGACATTTAGCCGCTCCATTCGGACTGAAGTGGTCAGACGTGCTGCATCTTTTGCCGGCCCGTCCTCTCACTCTGCGGCGATGATAACCCTTTTCCAGATGCGCAGATGTTAAAGTCTGTCGCCGTTCCTATGATGTGCTCGCGTCTTAAAGTTGTCATTTTGAGCTCCGCTTGTAATGAGGAATCCATTTGTCCTCGTGCTCGCCGTTGTGGTTACACATCCACGCTGAGATAGTTGGCCTCTGACAAAAGCAATTCCAGACATGACTGATTTCTTTCTGAAAATATTGGAACCCATTGTTGTGTAGGCTTATTATAGCCAAATTGGGCTGAATAGTGTTTTTTCCTCCCTGTCTTTATTCTTGGCAGCCGACTAACTGCTTGCAGCTGTCAGATGAGTGTGTTCCCCGAGCCCAGTATATGTGGCTTGGCTGCACTTTAAGCTGGCTGTGTCCTTACTGTGGTGACAGTATGCCATGACTGATTTCCGTTGACTCACTTTCATTGAGACCACAATGTGTCCCTCACAGAAAAATTTGCCTGCTTTTTTTTTTTTTTCTTTTACAAGTGGTTGATCTCATCTAGTTATATGCTCCGGCGTAACCGGGCTTTGCGTGCAGTTGGATGATTAGTTAAGCAGCGCTCCGAGCAGTGTGCTGATGAAATGAAAAGGAGAGGAGATGCCAGAAATGATTGCGCCGACAATGGCACAATGCGGTGTGATGTATGATGACTAAATGGTATTTGGATGTGTGGCGGGGATTGACTCAAAGTTTCTCACATCACACGAATCTCCTCGCCTCATTTCGGCAAGTGCAAAATAATAAATGAGCGTTAAAACACCTCTTATTAGCCCGCTAAACCGATATCTGTGGGTGCTTGTTTGCCACCGAGAGAGGGGGAATGGTATTTCAAACCTTTGTCCTGCCTGTGCTGTCATGCAAATTGCTCACACTGGAGCCAGCTTATCTGCGAACAATCATAGGTGGCATTTGGAGGAGGGTATTTGGAAATAGCTCCACGTGATTTTCATATCTGCATAAAGCTCCCACACAAAAGCATCTTTGAACGCACACTCACTGTTTATCTTAAAATAGCCTGCCAGACTGCCGCTGTTATCCGGCACCTCGCACGTTGCCCTTTGTAATTGTTCGGCAATTACACACGGCGCATTAAGGAGTTGTCACTTAATTCATTAGATACTGCTATGTTGCAAAGTTCATCCGTGCGGCTTTTATCACACAAGGCCAGGTATGAGTATAAGGGCTGAGATTACAACCCCCATGTGCACAAATAAGATTAGAGCACAGCCTGCGACTGTTGTTGACAAGGTGAACGGGGCGACTGTTCCAAAATACGAAAAAAAAAGAAAAAAGGAAAAACACCGGATGACTGCGGGCTCATATCGTTCGCAAAGATCATGCCATTTTCATGTTTATCCACATGATTCACGGACGCTCCAGTTTTGCATCTGAACATTACCTGAGGAGCACATCTGTATCGGGCTTTTTCTGGACAGTAATGATCCAGCGCATGCTTAATAAACTGAAGTGAGGATTCAAATGAGGCTCAACCTGCCTGCGAGGCTAGCTTAAGCAAACACTGGGACAGCTGGCAGAGAAATCATTGTGACTAATGGTCTCAGTGTGAGACGGGAGCAGGGCTGTGGGTGGTTGTTTTACCACACCACGAACGGGCTTTGTCTTTCTATAGCATACAGCGTGACTGTGTGATTCTGGAAGTGTTGGCTTTGTTTGTGTTTTTGCTTTACCTTCCCTGCACGCTGCACCATGACACCGGGAACTACCGCAAACATACACCCGTTCCCCACCCTCCCGCCTCATTGAGTGAGACGTGACTGCGTCGAGTGAGCTGTATTGATGCTTTTAGAAGGTGGTGTGCAAATCCGGCACTGTTTATTCTGCCACTCGGAGGTGTGGCGCTCCTATCTGTCAACTCATGTTTAGGCTTCATTCAGATTCCGCTCTGCTCCTTCCGCCGTGGTAAACATAATGCTCGGCGACCTGTCCTCGGGGCAAATGATCTGATATGCTCTTTCCTTGCCTTTTACTCCTAATCACATCTACTTCAGAGCCAGAGAATGGTTGTGCAGCTGTCATAACTGAAGCGCGGCGCGGCGTGATCGGAGTGCATGTTTTTGCTATTATCTATTCTATCTGAGCCAGAGCGGAATACTAAAACCTCCACTGCATCCCTCTTTCTCACAGGCCGCTGCATGATCAATACCCACATCAAAGGCTCTGCAGAGATAGCAGGATTCTTTGAAGCATGTTTGTGGAGCTGGATTTGCTGAGCTAACACGGTCCACACAGAACCCCCTTGAATAAGCTTGTTTGGCTAGCATCCTCTCTGTTTGTAGAGGAACTGAGTGGATTCTAATGGAGAACAGACAAGGCCTCTCCCTTGTCTCTTTCCTCCCTTTGAGCATATAAATGCATCTGTTGTGCCAGTGCTTTATTTTTTTTTCCCTCCTTTTTTTTTGCTCATCTGGCATACGCTGCACTGCATGCCAGCTCAAATATCTATCTAATATCAAATTGGCTGTAACAATCACGAATGCAGTGAAAAAATTGCCAGGAAGTATTTCTCATAGAGGACACAAAATAACTTGCGTCATGTTCTGCAGTGCCAAGTGCAAATGTGCTGGGTAATTACTGACTGAAATGAGGTGGAATGTAGACAGCGGCACGCGGTCGCCTTGTGTGTGCGTCCCAAACAGGTAGACAGGAATTTCCAGTTGAGGATACGCCGCACTCAAAACGCAACCTGCATCCCTAGAAAGTTATAATCATCTACAAAATGCTCTCTGGCTCCTTATCGGGGAAATGGTTAATTTGGGACATTTTGTGCTAAGTGGGTACAGAAGCAGCGGTGGGGCGTTTCATCCACAAACAACACGTGAGCGTGTGACTCCTGCCAGCCAGTCAGAGTCGGCGACTCTGTGAAAGATGAAGCAGCAACTGTTTAATCACATCACCTCATGCAAATCCGAGGCAAGAACGAGACGCTCTTTCATACGCATTACAGAATAAACCCAATTTGCGATGCTTTTGACTTTTTAAACTGACATATTGTTGTGTCTCCTAGTCAGTAATTGCGCTATTTGGCTTACGCAGAGCAACGGCTGGACTATCCTGTCAGTTGTGGCTCATTTGAAAGTGAAATGTGGGAAGAAGAAAAAAAAACAACTGCCATCTCTCACTCTCCCAACACCACTGACACCACTGCATTTGCATCCCTGTCTCTATTTCAATCTCTTTTTGTTTCTTATTTACATTATGGATGGCTCATTTACCTTACATAACCCAGAAAATGCATAACCCAGGGTGTTTCAAAATATCATGAGACACTACAAATTAAATGAACTGACATAAACAGAAAAGGCGCCTGCACCCGCCCCCCTGTAACAGCCTGTCACCAGCGCTTCACCCCATGTCCTCCGCACGACCTCCTGAAAATCTCGTGCATGAAAGCTCCCTCCCCCATGTGGGTACGGAGAAATACTTTTCAAGTATTTCCAAGAACATAAACTACAAGCATTGAAGTGTGAGGAATGAACTCTTTAGCATGCTTAGCTAACTAGCTAACAGGCTTACAATTATTTATTGTTCACTCTGGAGGTGGCAAAGCTAGCCGCTCCCCCATGGTTGAAAATGTGTCGACTTCCTGGTTTTAGCTGAATTTTGAACCAGTGACGTTCTCCAAGGTCACCAAGCATGCTTTTAACGCTTCGCCAGTAGTAGCGTGTACACTGTTGTTTTGTTGTAGCGTTGAGCAATGTGGCGGAGATTCCTGATATGACACTGTACCTTGATTTTGGTTCTTTTCCACTATGTTTAATGTTTAACTGTGACAATTTTGTGGCTACATGACAGAATGTTTCCACACTGTGAAAGCCAATTGTGGATATCGCACTTTAATGTAATGTTCATTTAATGAACTCTGTTCTTCATTTCATTGGATGATTTGAGGTCAGCAATTCAGCAGTTAAAAAAAATGCCAAGTTTGCCAAACACAGCGGGTGGGGGTGGGCGGTAGTGGGGTTTAGCCCTCAGCTTCCATCTCCCTGTCAAGCAAAACATGTTTCAAATATGAGCAAGTATGTGCTGTCAAGAGCAGAATTATAGTTTAACCTTAAATTTTTTTTGCTGCTATATTGAACCACACAGCTGGAAATGGAGCCTATAAATTTCAACTGTTATTTCAGCGGGCAAAAAACAAGCGAAGCCAACTAGAAAGTGAGGCACTTTTGTGCATCGCTGTCAGAAATCAAAGACTGTTTTAAAATTGTCAAACAAATTTGACGAAAAATCTGTCACTGTCGACATAAATGTCATAGGGTACGCTGCGCATCCTCGGATCAGCAAGCTGATGTGTATGAGAGTGACAGAGATTTAGAGCAACATACTATGCAAGCAGGCCTGCATGTAGGTTTGCTTATCTGTGTGCTCTTTTATGGTTTTGCAAAATTGTTACTATTATAGCTGCAATAACACCGGCATCGAGATTAACCGCTTTGGCACACAACACAAGCTTTTATTCTTGATGCCAACGAGTTTGACGGCACTCTGTTTTAATTGCAGACAAACAAGTGATGAAAACGGTGACCCGGGTAACAAGCCAATTTTACAACCTCCAAGACTCAATGAGATTAACGACAGAAAGAAAAAAAGCACACACACATAAACGCAGCACTGGAAAACACAACACTGCACTGTGCGTCTGCGTGTGTGTGTTTGTGTGTGATGATTTCACAAGGAGACATTTCACAAGTGGCTGTTATTGTGTATCTGTGATTAAAAAGAAAAAAAAACCTGCTGGAGACAACATTTGTATAGGGATCATACCGCAAGCCCCCCGCCCCCTCCCCACCGCCACCGCCTTGCACCTTCAGCTCAGTCGCTGACAATCACAAGTTGCGGCTGCCTCGCTCTGCTTTACATTAGCACCACAGCTCCAGCCTGGACAGGTCCACGGCTGTTATCTCAATGATGTTCTAATTCTAGTCAAACAGCTCTGTGTTTGACTCAATAGAGGCAGTGTTAGTCAGGAGAGTCAATATTAGCAGAGCACACAGAGCAGGGCTGGTGTTAGGAGAGGCAGAGAGTAATGTGTATGTGTGTGTGGTGTGTGTGTGTGTGTGTGTGTGTGTGTGTGACAGGATACATGGTTAAGTGTGCTCTGCCAGTGAACCTTGACCGCCCAGTGCAGTAATAACAATAAAGATAATAAAAGAAAAGGGAAGAAAGGAAATTCCTGCTTACTTTTGCCCAGTGACTTCCATGTTTGACAAGAGTGACATTTCTTTTATCACCTGTCTTTTATGTGGGTGTTTTCGTTAGACAGGTTCCTGCGTTGGCCGTGTGACGCCTCCGTCATTCCTCCGTCATTCCTCACTTTCCTGGCGGAGGGCGCTCTTTGTGGTCAGGCCCAGACTTGTTGACAGTTGAACACTCTGGGTGATGGCTTTGCTTTGGATGGAGAACAAGCATCGGTTTATTTTATTTCTTCAAGGTTAAACAGCTGACGAATGAAATCAAAGCTAAAATTAGGCCATGAATAGGTATTTCTCCACATGAAAGATGTTTTAGCATTGAATATATTTGTGACTGAAAAATTTTAAACACAGGTGATAGTGGAATGATGAATTTTCCAGTTGTGAGGAATATCTTATTAGACTTTAGTATGAAAATTTGTCTATCAGCATATTAGCTATTGAGTATTGGCCAAAAGTGTGTTTTGTAAGGTGTGTAGCCTCTGACCATGCAATTCTAATCAGTTGATCCTCGTTTAGCATGTTACTAGTTCATGTTTTATTTTTTTTTTAAGCATAGAGTAAATGACGAGTGGACATTGTGAGAGCTCCATAAAAGTGAAGACAAAATACATTCATTGCCCCATGGTGGCTGGCAGCAGTGTCATAAATCCCATCCTCATTTAAGTCACTTGGACTTGGGACAGACTAAAACATCAAAGTACATGTCATGCAATTTTTCCTGTCATTTAGTTTTTTTTTATCAAGCTATATTTATGTTTAATGTATATGTATGTAATAAGGACTTGACTGACAGATGCTCAGAGTGAAATACTCTGAATCAGAATCAGAATACTTTATTGATTCCACTGGGGAAGTCACTTTCGGTACAAATGCTGCATGCAAGAGTATGAGCAAAAAGATAAGTAGGAGAGGTACAAAAACCACAAAAATAATAATTTAAAAAGTTGCGTAGTTGTGGAGGCACCTGTGGAATTTTCATTCAAAATTGGTGGATTCTATTAAGCTATTAAACACTTCAGTAATTTGTCCATATGTCCTTATGGGCAAAAAGATAAAAATGAAACTGTGCTTGTTAAATAAAAAAAAAACAAAAAACTTTTGCGCTGTGAGTTATTTCAACAGATGCCACTTTCTGACTTTTAATCTGAGGTGTGTGGATCTACACGAGAAGATCATAGAGAAAGCTCAATTTCCTCTGTACGTGTCGAGCGAGGCTATGATGTAGCAACATAAAAAAGACAGTGTGATGCCTGTCACACACCAACCAGCTTGGTTTCTGTGATGGTAGCAAACGGGCCCGTCAGTCATGTTTCACTGAGCCTGCGGCCTTGTTAGTGATAATAACTAGTGTAAACAAACAGTAGCTGTGCATTTTAAGGTCATCACAAACATCAGCCAAAACCCCCAAGTCAGCACAACGCAGCATCTCTGATGTGGCAGCACACTCCTCCTATTTAAATCTGCTGACACGAGAAAAAGCAACATTAGCTAATGCACTACTTAAAGACCATAATCGCTCTTTCCCTTACTGTTAATGAATGCTAATTAGAAGTCTGGAGCAGTTTCTGGTGTGTGCTGGCTGCTCCTCTAATGTGCTGTATTGTTCTTCTCCTCGCTCCAGCTCAGCACTAATGCTGCTGTGCCAGCTATTAAAGTCAGATAAGCTATCCATCTTGAGCATTGCCAGGCAAAAAGCCACTAATCGCTCAGCCACAAAATTGTTAATTTCCATGGTTTCCTTTCCTTGTTTGAGTGGTCTCTGTCTGTATGTGTACAGCGTATCGAATGGGCAGATATGGCACCACCGCATCACTCTGTCAGACCCGCTGTTCTGCACATGATCCATCTCCTCACCTGCGTTCGAACAGCAACCCCAAAACACTCTGTCAGGGAAACAGGCTGCTATATTTGCGGGTGCCTCTTTACATGGTCTGTTTCAACACAACACTCCATCATGGGCACCGTCATGAAAGCCCAGAGGCAGAGTGCAGCGCTCTCCCGTTCCTTCCCAGCCATGATAAATGTGACTTTTAATCTTAAGACAGAACAGGAGTCCATTGTAGGAACTCATCTTAAATTGTGGGTTGTAATAATGTGATCTAATCCATGAAACAACTCGGCTGTAAGAAGGTTAATCACTACCACACTTTTAACGAGGATTAGGAGACACATTATCTGCCATATTATCCCCATTCCAGAGTCCTGTTAATTTTACAATTGATTTTAAGATCTGGAAGTTATCCATGAGCCAATTTAGGCTGCATGGGCCACGAAGGATTTGAAGTGAAGGTCGAGCAGACATTGGAAATAAGATAGAAATTGTTCGTTTTCCTGCAGGGTAGTTTGTTTCTAACTGAAATAGTGCTTTAAAAAAATAAAAAAAAAACAGCAAAAAAAAAAACTGGGTTACACACAGTCCAAACTATCCTTATAGCTCAGAAATGGATGCAATGTTTAAATCATGTTCAGTTTGCTGTTTTATTACAGGCCGAGTTTAGGGCCTGAATAATTCATTGTAATTCCCTTATGAGACTGAACACATGCAGAGATCCACATCTAGTTCTAAATCTAAAAGTTCCTTGTAGGAAGACTCCTGCTGGCAGTTTGAATGACTTTTTGAAATACTTGCTTTAAACCCTGTTATTTTAACTCTTTATTGCTTTAAAAAGGTGTCCTTTGACATTTCTTTGCCCTCAAAAGTCATATTTACGTTGAGTGCTCCTTTTGAGTTCTTCTTTGTTCTTGATTGTCCCTGAAATTAAATATCTCTTTGCTTTTAAGGGTTTGTGTGTAATTTTTGTGTAATTATGTTATCTCCTCTTATTCTCAGCAGTGCTTTGCAACTTTGACAAACGGGCCTTAACGTACCTTTAGTGGTTTTTCTAAAGCTTTTGATCGGATCATATGATCTTCATCAATGGAGTTTACCAAGTTGTTTTTGGTCCCGAGATCTCGTTATTCATGTTGGCTTAGAAGCTGAGCTTCAAAGTGTTCAAAGCCTCAACATGAAATGATGAAATAGCTGAAAATCACCTATAAACTGACCTTCAGTTGAGACAGTTTTGTCAGCTGTTATTTCCAACGCTGAGAGCAGAAGGAGTTTTCTAACGTGTTCCATCCTGTATTAAGTTTTGCCATTTCACAGCGATATACACACACATTCAGTGTGTGAACCACTCAGTGTGCCATTGCATCTATATGACCTTCGTTTGCGCTGAATGACATCTGTCCATGTCAGTAACGCATATTTTTGACTGAGGTCCCTTTGTAAGGGTTTCTAGGAACCGATCCATATGTTCAGACACATCAGTGGTAAGTTGTCAGGCACTCATGCAGTCATTCAAACAATGTCTTCATATATATATGTGTATGGAAGTGTGAAATTAAGTGAAGACTGGAGAACCTGTTACTAAGAACGCTCTCATGGAAAACCTGCCCCGCCGAAACACCCGCCAGTTTCCACATGTCGTGTAGGGACCCCTGTGAATCTTACCCAGACAGAGGCCTCCAGTTTCATGGATTTGAAACCAGATCCATAAATGTAAACAGAAGAACAGTGAATCAGAGAATGAAACAGCAACCCCCAACCCTCACTCCCAGCCCCAACATGGGTTTCCTATTTTCCTCTGTCCGCTGAGTATTGAAGAATAAGCTGACACATGAGTGAGGCTAAGTCTCTCAACCACAGATTTTTCATCTTCACAGACATGAAACGGTCCTGACGCACAACGAGGAAACCCAGGAAGTGACTTGTTTATAGTGCGTGCATGAATAACAGCCTCATAGTTTTCCAGACGTGCCGGCGCAACATGTGAAAAGTGAACTTTGTGGCTGTTAATCAGGTTTTGTTTGACAGATCTTGCAGATCTTCGTGTTTGCCTTGAAGGTGTTCCGTGACTCAGTTATTACATTGGTAAGATAATCACTCTATGGTTCATGGGAAAAAAAAAGAAGTCGCTATGACTGAACTGATTCACCCAATCCTCACAGCATTGCATTTATGATTATTAGCAAGTGACAAATAATCTCAAGGTGCAAGAACACACAAAAAAATGATGGTTAATAGTTGGTCACCCTCTGTTAATTAAACACCATAAAGTGAGTCACTGAGAGATCAGAGTTTTGCCATGAAAATATAAATAGTATCTTGGTGTGGGCCTCATGTCTTAAGACTCGGTTTAGTATTTTGTATGAAGCATTAGGTGCAGAGAAAGCAACATGAATAATTTTCATAATCGTCAAGCTGGCTGTGTGATTGCAGAGAGATGGCAAAGCTCTTTAGCGGTGCTTTGAACTAAATGCTAATGTCAGCGCGCGAGCACGCTCACCCGCATGCCACCGGCACATCCACGGGCTCAGTGACCTTCCGTGACTCTTCTTTCATCTCTTCAGTCATGCGATCATGTTACAGGTCTGACTGAGATTACGCCACGAACAAGAAGGAAGAACCAAAGCCTCAGCACCTTAAAAAGTAACAAATATTTGGCGCACATTAGCAAAAGGTCAAACTGATACACCATAATGAGATGGAGAATATTTGTGCCTGCACGTATGTTGATCAGGCGCACACCCGGACATGAAGACAGAGGCAGCTGGGCTGATATATGAGCGCAGACCTCATGCTTATACCTCCAACTTCCAGATTAATGAGCACACTGTCAGGCCTCCATGACCTTTGATGACTGTTGTGTCTTGACTGTCTTGTACAAGCATGAAGGCCTATAACAGCCCACACTTGCTGCAATGTTTCTTGAAAGAAAGGAGTTCCTCTGCCAGTGCCTTCTTGCCTCATCCCTCTCCAGCCACGGGGCATCATCCTGACACAACATAAATTACAAAGCCGAAACTTCGGCTCACGTAGCGCATAATAGTGGAGGAACTGCTCACTCTGCTTCTTGGAGAAACACTATCTACAGCATCCTGTAATTGGCAGTGGTTTTTCCAGTGATGTGCCTTCAGGGTGGGGTGGTAAGTGTGTGGATTGACAGTTGGTTGAGCGGTTAGCTGTATGTCATACAGCTTTTTCCTCCATCCCTGATCAGTGGAGCTGTTGAATCACACACACACACACACACATGCGCGCGCCCACACACACACACACACACACACACACACACACACACACACACACATACACACACACACAAACACGTCCCTTTCTCCACCCTCCACTGCACTGACTCAGCCACTAACACACCAGTTAACGCGTTGTGGAATGTGGCTCAACTCTGAAGCAGAGGGAGAACAGGTCTTAATGAACCACAAACAGCCGCAGGACTAAAGGGCGCCAGCATCTCATATAACAGTGACTATTATCATTATTATCATTATTATTATCATTCCTTCTTTTGGCCTATCATTTCTAAGATAGTCTGGCTGTTGCCAAAACAACAGCTTGTTATCTGAAGAGTGATCAGCATGTGCTAGCAGAGGGTTTGCCCTACTGGATTCTCACTTTTAGGTGAGGTGCTACAGGTGTGAGCATTCCTTCACAGACGGAGGAGGGATGGGAGAACTGTCCCGTGAATGAGGGCAGACAACGGCCGCACCTTTGAGGCTCAAGATTCCTCAGATAAGGATACCATGTGAGCCAAAGGTCAGACCAAAAAAAAAAAAACATCCTGACAATCTCTACTTTATCCTTCTATTGCAACTCACAAATAGCAGACATGCTGTTCTCTTATATGACCTTTGACAAGGATAATCCACAACCTTGTTGCACCTCTTTAAGGCATAATTGCTACCTGTCACAGGACGGGAATCTTCCCTCTTTTACAAGGACATCACAGCCAAGAGCATCAATCGTCTTTGCGGTGTAACTCATCAAGCTAAAAGGGCGGATAAGCAATCCGGCAGATGACGGATAGGAGTGAAACCGTGTGAGTCAGTGCGACCACGTTGAGTAGTAGCTTGTGGTAAAATTCTTTGTGTTTATGTGGGGCGGCGCCGCGCCACGCTGTTTCGCCTCGGGCTCAAAAGGTAGCAGGGTGCAGCCGGCCCCGCTGATGAGAGGTGTCCGGTGGTGCTCTCTGTTGCCTCCCAGGCAGACAGGGGGGTGGTCCCGGGAGTCGGTCCTCGTGCCCGCCCTGAATTGCCTCCTCCGTTCACCCATCAAGTGACAGCGAGGGCAGCAAACTCATCGCACCATTTCAAAGGTGAGTGATTTATATGGCAGCTGTTCCCAAGTGTGCTGTATGCTCAAACCCCATGTTTAACAGCTGACAAGCACATGCTTTTTCTGTCACGGTTGCATTTATTGCCTCACACACAATTCTATTAGTGCGCCTCAACCATACAAGGGTATGAAGAAGTTTTTATGATGCAGTTATCTCAGTCAATCACGCAGAGCGGCGCGCACACCGACATGACGAGGCAGGCATCAACACGATAACAGCGAGTCCAACAGCTCAGCTATTCTCAAGGATAAAACTTCTTGCTTTATTGCACTTTACATTCGGAAAGTTAAGGGGGAAAAAAAACAAAACACAAAATGTCTGAAAATGTTAGAAGGCTCAAAAGTAGTTCCGAGAGCCGTTTGATATCTGAGACCTCGGCAGTTACCCACGGGAGCACACTGGGAGAGTGTAACCTTATTTCACGCTGGCTCTCAAATAGTGTTGAGAATTTGTGAGACAGTTAGTGGCGGTCATTAATAACGGCCTAGGCTGGGTTGACAGCTGCTGATTGGAATGAAGAGCTGTGCTACAGCAGACAGCTACAAATTTCCCTGACAGCCAGGTCTCCATTACTGGGCGTCAGCTGCCAAAACAGCAGTAATCAGAGAAGGACGGAGGGGAGAAAACACGCTTTCTCGCCACGGACACCTTCCTTTTCCCCCCCTTATGTTAGGAAACAAAAACACGTGCATAAACATAGCGGCAAGATATATTAACTATGTGAACATCTGTAGGGTTCATTGGTGTCTGGAGGCCATTACTAAAGAGCCCAACTGTGCCCTTGCTTTTCCTGGCTATATTTATACCAGGTACATCTCAGCCAATCAGTTATTGTTTGGTGGCACTCAGACTCACAAAACAACTACTATGTTTATGACATATCATATTCATACACAACAAAGAAGCTGCCTGTGTTTTGAACGTTACAATGATGATTTCTGTCAAATCACAGAATCACGCGAATGATTCTGAAAAGCAGATACATGCAGTTTCCATGTTCAAACGTACAGCGCCATTAACATTTTGGTACGTTCAGACGCTCACAGGTTAACGGGTAAAAAAAATATTGTTGACCCGGTTATATATAGAATGCTTCACTGCTGACTTGAAGCACAAGACGCAACAAGCCTGTATGAGATGTAACCAAAAACCACCATCTTCAACAACTTAAAAGTGGTATTAGCTTAAATCTCACAGGTGGGACAGGATGTTTACGCCAGTCTCCAGTGTCCACCAACTATGACACCTGTCCAACACTGAAATATAGCACCTGGGGGAAAACACTATGGCAATAATTCTGGGCTGTAATTATGAATTTGGCAAAACAAATAATTGGTGCATGAGTAGGAAGAAAGATGCACCCTGATATGAATTCTTTGCTGATGAAAATTATATCATTCCTTGTTGAGTTTATTTTCCCTGCATGAAACATCCAGTGAGAGTAGACCAGAGTTGTTTTGGCCGAAGGCGATGCAGCCATGAAGAAGGTAGGTGTGGGGTGTGTGTGTGTGTGTGTGTGTGCGTGTGTGTGCGCGCGCGTGTGTGTGCGTGCGTGTGTGTGTGTGTAAGAGAGAGAGAGAGTGAGT
>CAAKHG010037990.1:0-10785 GCA_901007715.1 Dactylopterus volitans
AAAATTACAGTCCCATTAACAATCATTCAAATATTTCAACACCCCTCTCACACACAGGGGAGGGAGAATTGATAGCAGGGCTGTTGCATTGTACTCTATGATTAACATGCAGTGGTCATAATGTTATGGCTGATCGGCGTAATTCCATTTTGCAAACAAAAAGGGCCACGCAAATAAAACTTTCAAAGGAGAGGAAGACTGCTGGTCATTAACTGTCATCACCTCCAATAATCCTCATCCTGAGGTGGTCAGTGATGCTGCGCTGACATAATCCTCACAGATTAGAGCAAGGCATCGCTCCAACTCGAGCACATGTCAGCGTCTCCGCCGTCTCCACCTTGATCCAATAAAGTTCAATGGAGTGTTTTGGGGTTTTTTTACCCCCAGCACCGTCTGGCTGGCTGGCAGGGCGGCGGCGGCGGCGGCCAGCAGGCCTCTGAGGCTCCTGCCAAGCACTCGCAGCTGCCTGTTGAACCCAGATATCAGTCTGCGATTAGATAACGCCGCCGTGTTTGATCAGAACCGGAGCGCCTTAAGCCCGCCGGCGCTTCAAAAATGTGGCGTCTCACATCCACTTTTGTCTTCTTCTCTTTATTTTTTTTTTGTCCTTACAAAGTATCCGGGAGTGTTTCACTCTTTTTTTTTGAGTCGGTCTGAATACAAATGCTTGTCCCCCGTAGCCGCGGCAGAAGGAGCGCGCCGGCGGGGAACAACGCCGCCGCCGCTGTGGAGGTGCTTTGTGTCCCAGCTAGGTTTGAACGGCGGCTAATCATTTATAATGAACGCCGGGTTGATTCACGGGGCGGAAAAAAAAAATGTTGGGAGGATTCAGTCGTCGCAAAACCGGAGAAGATCTATAACCAAAGTTCACTTAATGGAAGCGGAAATGGAGTGAAAAAGGTTGTTTTATAGAGAATTATTGTAATAATATTTGAAAAGTGCTCTTTAAATGAAATGCATTATGATTTTTTTGGATTATTATTATTATTATTAACTCAAGACAGACTCAGAACTGAGTAGGAGAACTACACCGAAACCACTGCATGGTTTATACTGAGAGGTGTCCCCAATGAGGTGATGCAAAGCGTGTAATCGGCATAATAAATAAGGAAATACATTTCATGCAAAACCTAATTAAGAAGTCACTTTATTTACATCGGCGTGTAACACTTAGGAGACATGGTTGGTCCTCCGTACAGTTTTACAGTCCGACCTCCCCAAAGTGGCATTTACAACACTTAGCTATGGTGTTGAATTGGTGTTGAATGGGTGCAGTGTTATAGTTGTGTTTAGTTGTCCCTAATATTTTGGTCATCCCACTGAAGCGCTAAAATACTAGGGGCACCTCCTTGTCCTGAGATAGAAACTTCATTCCACTTGCATGCTGACCCAGTTTCAGCGCCGCCTCTGACCGCTCGAGCACCTACGAGAAGCGCTGCGCTCGTGTTCTCGTATCCGACGGCGCCGCCTCGCCGCCATCGTGAGCGGGCCGTCCCAGAGCCTGGGAGTTTCGGATTCAGCCTGGCAAACCGCTGCGCCGCCTCGCCGTCAAACGGCAGAGAGCGAAAGCGAGTCCTTGAAGAGGAGCGCAACGGCGGCGGCAGGTGCCAAACCCCCCCCCCGAGCAGCTCCCATTACCGGGGCCATTACATCCAGCGGCGGCGCGGAGAAAACACAACACAGCGAGCAGGGAACCCCGCCGGCGGAACGCTGCGCGGACCTGCGCGCTCTGAGGTGAAGAACTCACTTGTCGCAATTTGTGGCTACATAGGGGGAGTCGCTGCGCACGCGCACACGCACACGCACACGCACACGCACACACACACACACACACGCTTGCTTTCCCACCTTTGTGCAGACGCTCACTCCAGTTAAAAAGAGCTGTCGAAAAATGGCAGCAAACACAACCGCGCGACGACAAACGCCTCACAGAAGGTGGTCCTGAGCTGGCATCCTCTCGCTCACTATCAAACCGATAATCGGCGAGGGAGAGTCAATAAACGCGGCTGGCCGGCCGGCCGGCCGCCCTGAAACCAAACACGGCGGACCGCCTGGACCGCGGGGTGGTTTCAGTCACCTGAGCGGTGACCTGATTCCTGAGACGTTCCGGAAGTCGGGCAAAGCAAGGCGACTAAATGCTCCTTTTTTAAGAAGGAAGAACCTTAACTGTGGAGGTCGTCCAATAATTCCCGGCACTGAGACAGAAAAAAAAAAACACAGATAGGTGGTGTGTGAACGATGCGGCGCCACTTTCACCGCGAAGATCGAGTCACTCATCTGAAGGACATTCATAAAAACACGTCTCAAGGCCGCTATATTGACCATTCAGCCACTCTGAGTCCTTCACAAAGGCGCAAAAAAACACACTGTAAGCAAAGATATTAAGAGCACAACGATGCGAGGTGAATTAAGAGGACGACACTGAGCGGTTTAAAAAAAAAAAAAAAAAAAAAAAAAAAACATCCAAAGGCCACAAGGACAAAAGGGAAAGTGTTTAAAATGTAAGAAAGTATTCATGAGAAAGCCGCCGTCAACAGTCGTGTTTGGGACCCTGATGCGAAAGAGCCGAGCGTCTAGCGGAGCCTCGGGTGTTTGGGTTCCACAAGGATGTGTCCAAGCCCAGAACCATTCAATGCTTTCTAAACAAATGGCAGGATTTTTAAATTGGACTCTCTGACCCGCAGGGAGCCGGCGCAGCGATTTAAGGTGGACCAGCCTAATGTGCTGCTGCTGGTCACGACTCCGGCCGATTGGTTTATTCATTTCTTTCTTTCTACCAAGACCTGTGAAGACACCATCAAAATCTGCTGAAGATAAACGCATGAATAAGTTTGTCTGCATCTCTTTAAGATAGAAATCCTCCAATTCAGTTAAGGCGGTAAGAAGCCGTGCGGCTGTTTAAGTTTAAGGCCAATACATTTGGCTCAATTTGTGATTATAAAGATGAGCAACGACCTTTAATCTTTCTTCAGTGGAGAACAAAACAAAAATTTCAATGAATTATTTCAAAAACACTGTCACATCCACTCGTTACTTTGTTCAGTAACACCTTTTCAGTGAATGTAAAGGGCTGTAGTCAATGTGGCAACACTGTTAAATAGTAAGAGATATTATAATATTCTATGATCTGTGCAAGAGGGAGCATGTGCATTCTGAACAGAGGAGGCCCGAGGACGGACCCCTGAGGAACTCCACGTGTGATTTTTGTTCGCCCAGATCCACAACTGGCAGTGAAAGCAAAGTTAGTACCCGTCTTCTTCTATCATGGAAGTAGCGCTTGACGAGTGGACCTCAAACTGTCCCACCGGCATCCTAAAATATGAGCAGAGCCTTCTGTGGTGGAACCTCAGCCCGCTTTATTTTTTTAGTGTGCGAGTTTCTTAAAATCAGCAGCTTCCTTGCCAGCATGAATACCTTTCGTGTGAATATCCCTGCAGGTAATGATGACGTGCGGCCCCATGATTGCGTCCTGATTGGAGGTTATAAGTCGTCTTGTAGTCGCTGTTTCCTGCCCTCAGGGCTGCTTTAAACTCCACCTTCAGTAACAGTAACCAAGCAAAAAAAAATAAAATAAAATAAAATAAAATCTTAATTTCAGCAAACTAGATGACAAACTCCCTACTTCCTGTTTACGCTGGCTCGCACGTGCCCAGTGTGCATGACATGCATTTTCAGGTATTTTATAATAGACAGAGGTTAGCTTGGTGGGCGCTTTTAAGACTAGAACTTACATCGATCAGCAGCGACGTTATAATGTTCACCGTAGTAGAACATACAATGCAATTATTGTTATTGACCCTTTCTCAGCCACCGTCATGACAATGCTGCGCGCGCTTCTTGGCAACGGAAGTGGCGGCCTTCTCCACCAATCACGACTCACGAAGACGAGGTCATGGAGTTACAAGCAGTCCCCACCCGCGGCGGGTCTGGTTGTTGCATGCATGTGTGTATAATCGCTGTTCCACCGGCGGACTAAAGTTTTACGGGATTCCGACCGGATTCAGAGCGACATGCGGCGTTTGTGGAAGCAGGCGCTTAAAAGCGCGGACCGGAAGGAGGACGTCATCGCAAATGCCGGCGACCGCGGCGCCAACTTCGCGTCAGGTAAGGTCATCTATCTGCTTTTTGAGTTTGCGGGGAAGACCCGATCACGTTGGTGATTTTTTTTTCTTCTGCGCGATGTGCAGTTAACAATCAAACGCGGATAAAGTGCGGCAAGCCCGCGCCGGAGTTTGGCTAGTAGCTTGGCTAGTAGCTTGCTAGGCTAATAGCGTAATAGCATAATTCACCTTTGCGCGGCAGCTGCGTTTGTCGCAGAGCTCCGAACTGTTTTCCACGAGCCCAAAACACCGAACTCGAGGCTACTTACCCGCCGTGCAGGTGCGGGTGGCTGCGGACGTCGCGCTTCCCTCGGCGGTTGGTGGTTGTTAGCTAGCCAGCAAGCCTCGTACCACCACGTCTTGCGTCCTCGTCTTGGACTCCGGTGATTTTCCGATCTCAAAAAAACCGCAGAACTCTCGAGTCCGCGTCTTGGTATTTGGCGTGTCGCGTCCGGCGACTTGCGGGCTCGTCCTTTCCCCCGGGCTTCACGCGCTCGGTTCGGCCTCCTGCTAACGTCCTGACAGCGTTCACCTCCGCCATAGTAGCGCGCGCGCACCCTCTACGTCATCGTGGTGCACAGACAGGAAGAGGGGGCTTACAGGGGCTTCGGTTTGGGGCACTGTTGACCCGCACTGGGTTATAATGCGACAACGTATCGGGGACGCGGCTCCAGCATAGGCCTTCATTAGGGTCCGAGGTAAACATGCAGTGGTCATAATGTTATGGCTGGTGGGTGGGCGTGGTGGGTGGGCGTGGCCTCAGGCGGCGGCAACTTGCTTGAATAGTGCCCTGCGTCCGAAATGCCGTACTAATGAGTATGTACTCACAAAGTACACTTAAGTTTGGCACACTTTTGAGTAAATATCATGAGTACGCATTAATTCGGACGTACTACTCACAGCGCACGCGGCACTTCCTGCCGTTGGGAGGGAACGTTGTTGCCATGCTTGTTACCGTGGTGACCACTCCTATCAACGCAGCTGCGCGCCGCTCCGCTCTCGACCGTCCGCCTTAGCTACCAAACATCGCCGCATTGCATTGTGGGGAGTTTCTGCTTAGCTAGCGTCCATCAATCCATGCTAATACATTTCTGGGTATGGATAGTGCGTAGTATTGTGTACATACTCATGTTTCGGACGCACTAAAAAACCTCACATCCTGTTTTTGCATACTCGTTCGGGTGGAAGGATGGAATTTCGGACGCAGGGATGGATTTCCACGCAGCTTGACGGCAACGCCCGGCGGTTGAGTAATAATCAGATTTCAAACATGCCTGATTTGATAGTTTCAATCGGATTAGCTAGCTAAACTGATTACATCTGCTGTGCTGCGTCTCGACGGATTGGACCGGTGTCAGATTTCCGGCCGGTCGCCGTTATTCGTCACGTTTAAATATGCTGGAGGACGAAAAAAGAAGAAAAAAAATGTCCGCAGCCGAGGGCCCGGCCAGGGAATTTACATTTGTTACCATAAAATTCCGCGAGAGTTGCCTCCATCGGAAGAAACCACCTTCCGTTCAGGATTTTGCAAGTTGAAATCGGCGCGCATGACAACATCGGCTGGCGCGCCGTCAGCATTTCTAACCGGCTCTCGCGCGAAACCGGTCGCGCAGGCTCGCGGCTCCCGACAGGCCCCTGACGCGCCCGGCCGTGAGCCGCCGCCGCGCTGTTCCGCCAGGAGAGCAAATATCTCACACCCGCAAAGTTAAGCCCAGCAATGTTTTCTCATCCCGTTAATCATCCCCGTGATCCCGGGAGCCCGCCGGCGGGGTCGTGACCTCTGTGATGGGAACCACCGGGATACAGTATGTCTGTGTGTGTGTGTGTGTGTGTGTGAGAGAGACAGCTCCGTAGATGAAGCGCGGCAGTTGCTCCCCCGTGTGTGTGTGTGTGTGTGTGTGTGTGTGTGTGTGTGTGTGTGTGTGTGTGTGTGTGTGTGTGTGTGTGTGAGTCAACAGTATCCAGTGGAGTGTGAAGTGGCCTCTGCGATTGGCTCCCTCCCTTTGTGCTCCGTCTTTGTTTGGCAACAATCGCTCGCGTTAATGATTTCTGCCGCCGCCGCCGCCGCCGCCCCCTTTGTCCGCCTCAGACAAACACGCAGCCTGCGTGGGCTTCGGCCAATCCGCTCGCAGCGGCGCGGCGAACGCCAGACAGCAAACACCCGCCGCAACCGGGCTCCACCGCCGCGGTGTTGGCCCAAGCTTCTCCTTTTTTTTTTTTTTCTTTTTTTTTTTTACATTATTTTATTTTTTATTTTTTGGGACGGCGGCTGAGTAATAATCAAACTGCAGTCGGAGGTGTTCGTGTTTAATTTTTAACTCCATTTTAAATGAGGAGGCTTCACCTTTCATCTCCCGCTGATCTGCTCCCTGGGAGGAGGAATGAAAGAGCAGCGCGCGCACGTGTGTGTCCGTGCGTGTGTGTGTGCGTGCATGTGAACCAATTTCAAACCATCAGGACATTTTTCAGACACAGCGGATCTTAGCTTTTTTTTTCTTTTTTTTTTTTTTACCCCACCTTCGAATGTGGCGGTTTTAAGGTTAAAGAATTGGTTTCATGATCTGAGGTTAGAACCGGGTTCAGGTCCAGTTTACTGGGGATCGCTTATTTATGCCTCAATTATAGGCAGAAGCTCTGAAGCTGCAAACGCCAGAGACGTTTCGGTAAAAGTCCAATTTTTAGTCAAAGCTCATTATTCAAGACCATTTTTTTAAAAACTTATTACAAGCAGAAATAATAGGTATAAACAATGGAAGGGAGCAGCTGCCAATGGAGTCAATGAAAGTGAGCTGTTAATTTCCTGAATATAGACGTGATGTCTCATATTAGCTGCGGTTTGACGAGAAATTAAATATGCTCGGCAGGATTTTTCGGGGTTTTTTTTTTTATTATTTTATTTTATTTCGCGGCGCTGCCTCCATGACGTCATCACGCGCCGCTAATTCGAAGCGACAGCGGTGTCGAGTTCGCGCTGCCCTGGCGCACTCGCAACCGTGTCACGGCCAAAGGCTGTCGCTCGGTTACATCATCCTATGTGTTCTGTCCGGACCAATCGGCATCAGGCTGCGCCGTGGCAGCCGTTTAAAGGAGCGCTGCATCCCCGGAGAACTTATGACTTATGAACCAGAGAGAGAGAAAAAAAACGACCCCAAAAAGACATCATTTTTTGGGGGGGGGGCGGGTTTCCCTGCAGTCGGACCGCGCGCTAGTTGAAACGGCAGTTCCAGCGATTGTCGTCACGGTAACGGGGTGCGAGAGGGACACATCGCAAACGTCCTCAACTCAGGCAGCGCCGCCGCCGCCGTGTATGTGTTTTGAGATCACGCAGAGGCTGTGGGGGTGCAGCACCAACATGAGCAGTCTGTGTGTGTCCGTGTGTGTGTGTGTGTGTGTGAGTGTGTGTGTGTGCGCAGGGGTCATCTGGTCAGTGTGCCCATCAGTACTGGAGCTGTCTGACTGAGCATTCTCACCATCTGCATGACCTCCCCTCCTGACCGGTCGGCTTTTGTTCCCTCCCACCGCCATTTCTCACGGAGCGCTGCGGTGCAAAGGGTCACCGAGCCCTCGCTGCCGCCGCCGCCGCCACGGCCGCCGCCACGGCCGCCGCCGCCGCACTCTCCTTCTTCTTCTCCTCTGGCTGTAATGAGAGCGGCATGTCGGTGCTACTTTATGGTGGAGTGGCACGGCATAATAAAGCCAATTCAAAATTAAAGCGGGCAGAGGCATGTTTTTGTTTCAGGAAAGCCCGATTTGCGTCATTTCCCTGAATGCAACGCCGAACGCGTCTGCCGTTAGCGACAAGAACAACCAACCGTCAACACTGACTTCATGTCGATTTGTTAAAGCCAAAATCTCGTCTGTTGCAACTTTATGCTTTTTAGTTGCACTGTAGATTTCTTTGATTTTTGTTCCAAAATGGAGTCTAAATTTTTACTTTTATGTTCTTTTTTTTAAGTTTTTAAAGTTTCAAAGTTGGCAGAGGCACACGTGGAACTCGCGTGTCTTGATTTTGTCTCAGCCAAGATGAGATTAAAACTCTTTTTCAGAGTGTTTTGGCCAAAATGGGCCAAAAAAACAAGTGGTGACTGTAAACACAGAGGCAGAAAAGTGAATTATAAAATTTTATATTACAGTTTTCTTGAATGAGATTTTTCCTCTTTGAAATAGGCTAAATGTTTGCGCATCACGTCTGTGATGTTTCCATGTTTTTGGATGGATTTAACGGTATTTATACGTGAAATCAACAACAATCTAGCATAACATTAAAACCACTGCATGTTCACCATAGAACATAATGCAACAGCCCTGCGATGAATTCTCCCTTCAGGAGGTGTTAAATGTTGAATTTTCATTGGATCTATTTTTTGCAGACATATCTGAATGATTGTTACTGGGCTTGTAATCGGTGACGCTGTTGAACTGTGCTGGGTTACACTGAGAGGCGTCCCTAATATTTTGACACTTATTATGTGACATATTTGAAAGTGGTCATATTTGGTTATATTTTGGGATGACCAAAATATTAGGAACACCAAAAAAACAAACAAACAACTGAAACACTGTATTTATCAGTCATTACAAGAGAATGTGGTGCTGGCTGTAAAGCTGCTGAGTCTGTACGGAGGACCAACCATGCCCGCTAAATGTTACATTCCAGTACAAATAGAGTGAATTATCAATTGTGTTTTGTGAGAAATGTTTTTTTCTTCTTTGCAATGCCGATTACACACATACTTGTTTCGCACGTGGGTTGCAATATTTGACTCGTATTTGTTTCTGACCGATTAAAAAAAAAATAAATGTTTGCGCCGCCGCCAAAACATCCTGAGGGAAATAATCCGGATCTGGGTTCAAATTTTTTTTATGGGCGAACTTGTCGTCGCGGTTACAGAAATATGCAGCCAAGATGATGCGGCGATGGTGACGCTCTTTTTTTGCAAACGACCTCAGACCCGCGAGCACGTTCAGGCCGACAGGTCCGTCCACCTGACGACGCAGGTGCACCCGCCCCACCTCGCCACCCCCCTCCTCTGGTATTTATGGCGCGCCGCTCGCCGCAAATCACAGGCGGACGCCGGCGGCACACTCCACCTCGCCGGCCTCCGGCCGCTCAGCAGAGCAGCGCTCCGCTTTATGGCGTCATAAAGTTTCCCTCTCAAAACACGGCTGAGGCGGTGACAGTAATTGGGGGCGTCGTTGAGAGCAGCGGCGGACGGCCTGACGGCGCCAATTAGAGCCGAGGCGCGCGGGGCACGGCGGATCAAACGGGCGGTTAATGACGTCCGCTGGTGACTCGGCACACTTCCACCGGTCAAACGTTGGCTCAGGGCGGCTGAGTGACGCGCGCCACATGTGGCAGATTAGCAGATTAGCAGATTATGCTGATAGAAACGTCACGCGACCCCGATTTTCCCAAAAAGAATTGGGACGCTGTGTAAAATGTAAATGCCGAAAAACACTAAAAGCGCGTTTTGTTTTTTTTTTACTGAGAACAGTGCAACGCTGTAAACGTCGTTATTTTTGCGAGATTATGCGCCCGTTCTGGATTTGACGCCAGCAACATGTTGTTGTTTTTTTTTTTTTTTTTTTTTTTTTTTAAGTTGGCACAGTAACAAAAAGAAAAAAACAGCTGGAAAAGTTAAACGAAAACATCTGATGGAACGTCGTCGCAGCTGTTTTGGGAATTAAGATGATGGAAGATGTCGCGCGGCGTCTCATCAGAATGTGGAAGCACTTCAAAATGACAGCCGAGCAAAAAAAATGGTTTAAAATTCAAATATTCACGGACTTTGTTTGGGAATATTTTACTGCAGTTTACAGCACGTCACTGAAAATGTAGATTAAAAATCGTGTGTATTCCGGACCTTATAAAACAAAGGCTGCTTGTTCATAAATTATGCACTTTTTTTTGCTGTCTTTGTTTACAAAGTAAATATCTGCACGTATTTAGCTAACAGTGAGAGCGTCTTTATCCATATTTGGTCATCTGGCTTTTTTTAATGACCTCATGGGTGACAACCCCTCCGTCGCGGCCCAGCGAGGACGCCGGCGGCGGGAAACCAAAACAGCCGTGATGTCCACAAACGCCTCACCGCGCAGGACCATCTGGCAGGGACGCTCCGGGTTCTCCTCCCAAACATGGGCCTTTTTCTTTTTTTTTTAATTTGGTTTGTGGGCTGGTAGGTTGTGAGTGTTTCAGCGCCGGCTGATTGCACACTCATGCGGGCATAATCACGAATGTGTTTCTGGCTGAGGAGTTTCTGGCGGATCAGCTCGCCAAAGCGCGGCTTAAAGAGCCTGTAAAGCTCCGATATACGCTCAGATGTGATTGGTCCAGGTGCTCCAGCGCCCCTGTTCACCTCTGAACCCCTTAAACTTTCAGGGATTCACCCCCCCATGAAGGCTGGTACACAAAACAACAACAACAATAATGATGATAACTGCTATGCACCACCTGAAGCCCACCCCTCTCTGGGAATACGTGTCTCTGGATGGAGGGAGGTGGTTCTGGTCCATCCGTCACTAGTTGCTGCCTCCAGCGGTCCCGGAGGAGCTGCGCGCCGAAATCTGACCCCCCCCCCCCCCCCCCCCCCCCCCCCCCCCCCCCCCCCCCCCCCCCCCCCCCCCCCCCCCCCCCCCCCCCCCCCCCCCCCCCCCCCCCCCCCCCCCCCCCCCCCCCCCCCCC
>CAAKHG010037991.1:0-12748 GCA_901007715.1 Dactylopterus volitans
CCGGGGGGGGAAAAAAAAAAAAAAAAAAAAAAAAAAAGTCACGGCGCCGAAGCAACGTCGACAAGCCCGTTTTTAATGTAGTCATTAGGGTTTTTGGTTTTTATCAGCTTCACAGGGCAGATCGGCGCCCGGGTGCTTTTGTGCTCCACCGACGGCAGCTGTTGCTCTAAAATGGACGCCTCTTAAACACAAACGCGCGCTTATGCACAGTTCCGCTCCACAGTTACAGAAGCACACACACACACACACACACACACACACACACACACACACACACACACACACACACACACACACTCTTTCTTGCACTTTTGACCCGTAACTTGTGCCGACCTCTTCACAGATAGACAGACAGACAGACAGACTCGCACTGCTCCATGTTCTTTGTTCTTCTAGTCAGTGATAATGATAGCAACACCATTACGCACTGTGACAACACAACCTCCCACTTGCACTCTCCCTCTCTCTCCGAAGCAGTTTACATCATGTCACCGTCTCAGCTTCTGTCTCATCTACTTCCCACCATCTCTCAACTCTGGAATTGTGTTGAGGTCAATTATCTCTGAATTTGCTTACACGGTAGGCTGTCTACTTGAGACGGCTGCCAGGTGTTAAATAGCATCTATAGAATATTTAGCTGTTTCAGTATTAAGACCTCAAGCATTTAACAGCTTATCCCCCTTTTTTTTTCGCTATTACGCTATTCTTTTCTATGTCATCACATCCCCTGTTTAGCATATAGTCATTAATTTCTTTCTGCCACTCGGCGCATGTGTGTGTCGGGAGTCTTCTCCGCTGCTTTCTTTCACCTCTACTTTCATCCGGTTCCTTTTCCGAACAGTAAAGATGGCACAAAACTCCTCTGTTGATAAGATGGTAGCAGCCCAGTGAGAGGCAGGCAGTGCAAATGGGTATTTTCAGTAGATGGGTCTTGAAATCTATTGTCAGAGGGAAAGAGAAGATGGAGAAAAAAAAGGAGTGAAAAGGAGAGAAAGAGAGAGGATAAAGGAGGAAGATGGAACTAGGGGGAGCACAGATGAAGGCGGACAGGGAGACAAAGTGAGCTGTAGAATTTCTGCCCTGGAGGAAGCCGGTTTCCAAAGAGGGAATGAGCAGCAGAGTAGGGAGTAAACGAGAAAGCGCTGCTGGAGAGAGGAAAAAAAAAAGGGAGGGGGGGGAGGATGAGGTGGGGTGGGGACTGACTAAAGAGTGAGAGAGAGCAGGTGAAAAAGGGGAGGACAGCAGCGGGGATGAGAGAGAAAGAGGTAGTAATGAGATAGAAATGAAACAATAGGCAGCAGAGATGGGCAGAAGCGCACACACGCGGATGCGCGCGCACACACGCATACATACACACAAACACACACACACACACACACACGCACACACACTTGACACCCAAAGTGAAGGTGTTTTGCATAAATATGGTGTGAATACTGAAAGAAATGCTGGCGGCATCATTTTCAACTCAGCAGCTAATAATTAAAACAGTCAGACCTCACACTGTGGGCTACAGAGACGCCGCGGATATTTTTTATGCGTAAGCGGTAAATAAACTGTATTATCTCTCAAGGGGCTCTGCTCGGGTTGGGGCCTTGGTTGCTGACAGTATTTTCACAGCAGACTGAGTCCGGCTACTTCAGCCGCTCTCTTCACCTGCACTCGTGCCCAGACAGATATGCACTTTGAATGGCGAGCGTTCATATTTTCTGACTTCAGCCGCTGCAAATCCAAAAAAAATCTCCATCTGCCGATTGAAATTTGAGGGTTTTAGAGAGAGTTGCACCCCCTGCAATTGTACGCCCCTGCGTATGCCCGGAGTCCAAATGCTGTGAAGACATCGAAGGAATTATATCAAATGCATGGAGCGCAGAAAGTGTCGTCATTTTCATCATTTTCATTTTAATGAGACGTTTGTCTGAAATTTTGTCGTAATGAGTGCATGGACTCTGGCCAAAAGGCTGAGGTCACCGTAGCCTGGACCCTTGACCTTTTTTTTTGCCATCAACATCTTATCAGTTACTCATTAAGTCCACCAGGATGCTTGTGCCAAATTTGAAGACATTCTCTTAAGGAGGTCCTTAGATATCCGGACAACCCAGAAAAATAATGCCACTGGCCACAGCTATTGCCAGTGTGGAGGCATAAAAAGAAAGCCAGATTTAAAATGAGTCATTGTCTCCCCCAGCGTGTTATTCTTGGCAGGACACAGAAACCTCTGCAACACCAATTACACCAACAGGACACTGAGAGGCCGGCGAAGCCCTCAACAGATGAAAGCTTTTAGGTGGGTCGGCAGTTCCTTAAGGCAGGCTGAGGTAGGTTTCATTGCAGGTTTTGCAGATTGACACTCCAAAAACTGTGGGTGAAATCCTCCCACATCATGCTGGGATGATTTCACTGCGCAGCCATCTGTGATGAAGGAAAAAACATCAATAAAACCATATTCGGTAGCTCCGGCAAGAGCGGAGCCTCACATCACATCAGCGGTGAACGATGCGACGTGTCCAACGTCTGCAAGAAAAATAAACGGCCTCAATTTTGGCTCGCTGCACCGGTCCAACACTGTTTTTAACAACATGCTATTAGTTCATTCAGTATATCAGGAAAAAAAAAAAAGCACTATGTGATGCTATGATACCCCCATCCCTTAGCAAAAACATTCACACACAGCACGCATCCACATCGTCTCCTGACTGTATGTAGATAAATAATCCCATTAAATATGATTGATGGTTTTTCCGGCTCAAAGCGTTTTCGCTCTGTCTTCCTATGCTCTGAATTAGGTATGTACTGGAAGTGTCTGCACTGACAACAGGCAATTTACCCCTCCTCCCCACCTCTACTACACACGTGCGCGCACACACACACACACACACACACACACACACACACACACACACACACACACACACACACACACACACACAAACCACACACGCAGCAGTCCACCAGAAGGTCATAATAACTCTTGCCAGGTTGAACTTATGCCTGTAGGGGAGAATCCCTGGAGTCCTTTGAGGTGTGTGCGCGCGTGCATGGTGTGTGTGTGTCTGTGCGTGCGCGCGCGTGTGTGTGCGTGCGCCAATGAAAACAGACGGAGCAAATCATTTCAAATCCAATGGCGTGAAGTATGTGGGTCTTCCAGATAGCATGCTCAAGAACGATGCTGAAGTTCTCAAATCCATCAGTGTTCCCTTTCTATCTCTCTGTATATATGTATGTGTGTATGTGATATATCCTGTGCTCGTTCCTTAATTTCATGATTATTTGGGGAAGAAAGTGAGTTTTGGTCTGACGCGGCCGTTGCTAAGCACAGTCGACGACTATCACTCAAGAAGAGCCGTTCTGTTTTTGTTGCCTGTACCTTTGTTTCTCATTAAGAGGAGCTAATGAGCACACTCCAGAAAAGGCTATGAGGTAATTATCAAAGCTTATTCACACATGGAGTCAAGCGCGATCCCTGCATACCTGAGAGATCTATTGGAATTCAATACATCAGGTCAACCACATATTCCTGCCAGTCGCCCTGGCAATCAAACACCAGCTCGTCATGTTTTGCAGAGGTTGTTGTGCTAACCGAACATTAATCCTTAATTGGCTCTTTAAGATTCTAACCTCTTTCTTTTGTCAATTTGCATAGTGTGTCAGCCTTTGCTTTCACTCCTTGCTGCCCTGATAGTTACTGGTAATTTGGCATTTGACTCCCCTCCTGCACCGTGTTTCAGTCCAAATGTAGAGATTTTTCCTGCTGCGCAAGTTTTTGAATGAGTTCTTTTCCGTGCTGCGACGGATAACTGGTTGTGAAGACAACGGAATAAGCGCCGGCAAGTGTTAATGATATCAGAAAAGCACTTTTGCACTGCATCTGCTCAGCTGAAAGTTATGAATAGAGACTGAATATTGCGTCACGCGGCGAGGGCCATGTGAAAAGTGGAGACTGCAGACTTGATTTCCAACCGAGATGGTGAATTAAAACTCGGATTGCAAGCGAAATGCATTTTCTTTGGCAGATAACACATAGAGCACGTACAAACGATCAATAATTAATTTACCATTAATAATGGATAAAACAAAACACACGTCTTCTTACAGTTTAGGTGTTTTTAAATTACAGCTAGTGCACGTGTTCCGCGAATGAATCAAAAACAATGGAAACTCGCTCTGGTGAAAGCGTTCCAGTGGTCAGTAGCCACCTCGTTGACTAAAAGTAACAACCCCTCGGGCTCATCCGCACTTTCATTAGACCATCTTTTAACGAACTTCGTAATCGTACCTCTTGATGGGATACAGCAAGCGTCTCTCAGTGCAGCTAGCCGCACCGTGTCCTTTTCCACCATAAAGTAAGTCCTCTGAGTTCTTGCCTCCGCATGCACATCACCGCAGCGTCCTCGAGCTAACGTCGGCGTGGCGGCGCGTTGGGACACTTTGCACTGCAGCCACTGGAAGCTGTCTTTTCAAGTCAGCCAAGGGTTGTATTTTTAACACGGTGTCCCAATATTTACAGGTTAATGCTTCCATGCTGGACTTCTTCCCCTGCGGTGCCGGTAGTTTTTCTGAGCTGCAAAAGTGAAGTTTTGCTCTCTCGAGGCATAAAAGTTCATTTCTACGTGATCTCTGGAGAAACGGCACATGGGATGTTCATTGCCGGTTGATACATTTTTAATCAGGTGAGCTCTTGACGGCAATTAATCGATTAATGATTGATCATTAACATTCCCGGTTCAGTCACCCACAGTTTGACGTAAATGAGTGGGCCGGAAAAGTCGGAAATACTTTTCTTGCAAGGGGCACACACGCTTGCTGCCAGTCCCAAGATCTGAAGTTGAGCTTTTTCAAAAACACAAGTTCCAAATGAATTACATGCACTACATGTCATCGCAGCACTAATATTTGCTGCAGGCGCTGCACTCAGACTGCTGCAACAGATGTGAACTGTGATGCAACTGATACAAAATTGGAAATTGAAGACAATCTGGAGAAAAACAGTCTGTATTTTCGGCAAATGCAAGAAACTAAATCCACGAGGCTGTCAATAGGGGCGGATGTCACTGGATTTTTTTTTTCACATTTTGCATCTGAATACAGCCCTCAATAAATGTCATATTGTTATCGAGAAAACACGGCAAGCTGCCTCGTCTTTATTTTACTACTTAGCCCGAGCGCTTTCAAAACAAACGCGCCGATATGGAATCAAGCATGCAACACACACAACCTTTAAAAACACATCCAGAAAAGAGATGATGAGGGGTTCAGTGTTCCCTATAATCAGTTACCTCTGGCCACAGGTGCTGGATTTATTCATTAATACTTTCATACCTGCCCCTCTCCATTAACTCTCTCAGCCTTTGATCCCAGGACGGATTAGAAGAATCACTCTGTACCTCAAATGAACTCCGCATCCAGCTGATCACATGTCTTGATTTTGCTTTGGGTTTATTTTTCTCCCTCTCGCCCTCCCTTTTACATCCATTTATTCTCAATAGAAAGCAGGACTCATCGAAATCTGTGCTTTCAGAGCTTCCACCTGATCATTTGCGCCTATCTGTCATTGTCTTGCATTGTTAACGCTGAGCGACGGCGGGTCACTCGTGTTTCACATTGGGTGTGTGGCACTGATGCCGCTGAGGTGAAACAATTGGGCAGTCAGCAGTAAATTCATTTGCGGAAGCAGATTCTTTTACATTTCTGTCATGGCGGAGCGAGGCTGTTTACCATCGTGTCGTTGCATGAGCACTATTGGTGCCTTTGGTTTCTCAGAATATCACTCAGGTGTTATTTGTCGGTATGCAGCAAGCCCTTTGTTTTCAGATAATTGGAAATAATCTCAATTTTCATTGGATGTAATGTGGTTAATTCCCTCTGTTATTGTTTAATTGGCACTAATTAATTAAAAATGTGCCAGTATTACTGGGGCCACCTGTTGCTGGTTTAAGGGCCAGTAAGGGAAATGTGCAGTGGTAAAACAAAAGCTCATGCCTGAGCTTAACTCCCCGTGTGACCCCGACTCTCTCTGACCTGCCCGCACGCTGTTCCTCTGTTTCAATAAATGGAACACAAATGTAAAAACCTGTAATGTAATATAGCAGAGCCTAATGTAAGGCCATTGTGTGTGTTTGTGTGTGTGTGTGTGTGTGTGTATGTCAGAAAGCCTCCTGAATTGTTAAAACCTTCCCTTGTGTAATGCATCTCTCTAATGTTCTTATCAGGGATCAACTGTGGGATATGTTCATTTCGAGTTTCCCTGGAATCTTATTTATGATGTCTTCCCGGGTACAGACTCGGCCAAACCATGGCATTACCTCAATTATATAAAAGCACAGATTGCTTTAGTGTTATACAGCCTCCTACAGCAGATTACGTAAGACATCAACCAAAACAATAACCAAGTCTACATACCACCCATTCGAATCGTTGTCTACTTACACTGCTCCTCTTATCTTAAGCTCTGCAAATTGTTTAGTCTGTCAACCACTGGAAAAACAAAAGGGTAAATTGGTATTGGATTTTAGCCTTAAAACAAAGCATATGTGCTAATTTATCTCATCTTCTTTTGCATGGGTTAGTAGGCTACACATTTTAGTAGACTTTCCTCTGTTTTCTCTCTGGACCGCCCTTCGATGTGAGAAATCTGTCTTATCTGGATACTGAAAAGCCCGTGTTAATGCACACGGCGCTGGACCACCAACGGAAAGGTGGTGTTGTGATCTGATCCGAGCCATGAATGTGATCTGGAATAATGTGAAACCGCCGACCGACTGCATCTTAATTCATGTGCGAAGGAGAAAAAAAAACCCATTTATACGAACATGCTAACTATCACCACTGGTGAAAAACCTGTGGTCCATCAGTCTGCCCATTCTTTTTTTCATCATAAAATACTGGGGGGTGGGGGGAACCTTTCATCCTCAAGTGTTGTGCTTCTCATGTTTGCAAATTCTGAGTCATCAAATGCTAATTTTGTTTAAAAAAAAAAAAGTATTATCAAAGTAGCTGCCACTTAATTTTCTTTTGATGAACAAAACAATTAATGAGCATCTTTGCATCTGTGTTTGGATTTTCAGTCGACTATATAGGGAATTGAGCAGCAGGTACTAATGGCTGTCTGCGGGGGAGCCAAAAAAGTAGGAAAACCACTAAGAAATCGCACAACCGTGGATAAACTAAAATGTCAGTTCCGGTTGTTTCACTGACCGTGACTATCGATGACTTCATTGTCAGTCTCAGTGCGAGCGTTTTCGTGAGCTTTGCGTTCTCCGTCGCTCCAGAGTTTGCGATAGATGGGGAAATGTGCTGTAATCCTGAGTATATCACCCTGCTGCTGTCTCGGTCTGAGTCCCTGTAGAAGAGCGTTCAGGACATGCTTATGAAATCATTGTTTCGGAGGGGGAGAGTGAAACTCTAAATCTGGCTGTAAGTGCAATGTTTCCCACACACAGACTGTAATAGAGCACGATGACTGGAAACACTGATGCACAGATGTATTTAGAGCAGTCAGGTTTACATAGCAGGCAGCCCCCTTTTTACTCCTGACTTTCACATTTTTCTTCATACATTTTTTTTTAAAAATAAATCTATGTCTTGGATGTGTTTAAGGTTTGTTTAATTGTACGGCCATGAATGGGACTTTGTCCTTTCTTGCTGAACTATAAAGCACCATTTGATCCAGTCCAGGGCGGCGCGGTGGTGCAGTGGTTAACATTGTCACTGCACAGCAAGAGGGCTCTAGGTTCAAACTCGCTGCCCGGCTAAAGGGCATGTTCTCCTGCGCGGGTTCCCTCTGGGTGCTCCGGCACAGATTAGTTTAGGTTAATTGAAGATGTTAAATTGCCATTAGGTGCGAGCGTGAGTTTGAATGACTGTGTTTCTCTGTAGCAGGGGTAGGCAACAGTTTTCTCCATAGGGCCAGACTGACTTAAATAAGGTAAGCGAAGGGCCACACATTGGACAATTTAATTGAAACATGAAACAGTGCGCTGAATGATGTTAAGCGCACCTTTCCAAATGGCCGTCAGCCAGCCCAGAAGCCTTGGGTCCTTGTAAGAAATGTTTCTTTCTTACTCTTAAGTGACATTGAAAAGATTAATTACTAAAAACTGTATCCACTTAAATGGAACCAGCATGATTTCGAAACTGTTGCTGATCCCTCCAAGGAAAAGCGTGCTAATCCCATGTTTCCCATTCCTGGTTCTCAGGGTCCTCCCATCTTACATGATTTAGATGTCTCCCTGCTCGAACATACCTGATTGAAATAAATGGACTGTCATCATGCTTCTCCAGAGCTCGATGATGAGCAGATCATTTGAATCGAGTGTGCTGGATGAAGACCAGATCGAATGTATGCACTGGGGTTGGGTGTTACCAGGATTGGTATGAAAACCACAGCTCTATAGCCCTTCTACATAGCCTGATCATGGTGGGGATGTTGCACTCTTATAAAACACCCAAAGATGGAATAAGGGGTGTGTTTAGTTCTGCAGCCGCTCACACACTGATCTTATATGACGTCGGCTTTGTTTGAGCCAGGATAAAAGGGGGTTTGTGGGGGTCTCTGTGTCAAGCCCGTGAATGACTGGCGACCTGTCCAGCGTCAGTCCCATCTCCCTCCCAGTGTCACCCGGGATTGGTTCCAGCCCACCATGACCCTGTTCAGAATAAGTGTTATATAGCTAGCGAATGGATGTAGGAATTAATGATCCAGATCATTTATTCTGACTGGTTGGTACACACAACCACTGGCCTCCTTGCGAAAGGGCCGACTTTTTTCCACAAAGAAGCCGCTGAAAGACAACGATTCCGAATGGGCATCATTCATTTGTTACAGTTCAGCATTGATTTGGATGGCGATCAATTCTAATATTGAATCATTAATAAAAGGAAATGTTAACAGCATGCCAGAGCCCAAGCATTGATATGCTTAGTAACAGCCCAGTCCTGGTTTCATACTGCTCAATTATTTACATTTTGCAGTAAAACATTAATGCCGAATGTCAGGGCTTTAGGCATGAACACGAAGCTGAGGAGACTTTGAAAAGACGTCAACCAGTCCTTAAAAAGGTAAAGGATGAGTTCATGAAGGTTTTGGTGGTGGGATTTTTTTTTTTTCTTTTCTCTTTTAAAAAATGGATTAGATAAACATCATGAGCGGAAATCACCCAGGTGGAAACGTTGAATAAGATGGTCAAATAGCCCCAGGTCACTCCAGGTGCATGAAGCACTGAGAGTCAAGACTTCCTCTTGACACCAACTACACTAAAGAAGCACAGGTCACTGACCCCACTGCCTGGAAGACTGCTCACCACCACCACCAGCGATCTCTGGTAAACTCAACAAACCACCGCCAGAGAAAAACCGCCCTTAGTCCTCAAGAAAAACCAAGTTTTAACTGTTGGGGTTTCGCAGTGTGGAATAAATCGACTCCTATGGTTCATCCTCTGGCCAGTCACCAACTTCAAGATACTTAGAAAGCAACAGCGATCAGCGTGTCTGTATGAGCACATTAACAAGCTAGCACACTCGTGACAAACCAGCTCTGCTGTCATTTAGTGTCCTTCAGCGCCTCGTTGTCTTGGTTCGCTCTCAACGCTTTCATCGGCGTGTTGTCAGCAAACAAAACCCAGAAAAGACGAAGCAACGCAGAGAAATGTAGCATTTAGCTGCTAGGAAACCCCCGCAGGAGTTGTTTGGAGGCCTAAGCAAGAGCTACAGGCGGCGTGATTCATTGACTTGCGTTGACCAGGTGGACTCAACACGACTTCGTTTGAATGTCAATGCCACTCAGTGTTTGCTGGCTGACTGGTCGCTTATGTCAAAGCTGCGGTCATAAATTCCACACGTTTTCCTTTTGCCGCCAGCCGAGCGCGTTAACGATCAATAGTCGATTAATCATTGATAATTAACAAGATGCAAAGCGCACATCTTTTTCTCGGCTCATGGTTTATTCAGTTCTGGTGGTGCGTTCTCTATGCTAATGAGGCACAGACTATGTAAATGCACAGAACGCAGCGAATAATTGTACCTCTTGAGGGGGGCGTGATCGCCTGGTTTGGCGTAGTTCACCAGCTAGCGAAAAAAACCTTCGCCACCCGTCACTGTTGCGACAAAATATGTCAGTATTGAGTCGAAAGCGCGTGACACTGCCCCTTGGTGGCACCAAAATCATTAACGCTGAATTAAAAATGGAAATGAGGTCACAACAGAAACCAGACGGAGACTTTTCATTTCGTTTCATTTTTCAGCAAATCTCACAACACTCTTCACTGCATGGATTAGTCCAATTCTATTACAAAACAGTGTTTTTCAGCCGCTGCTGCTGCTGTGCACAGTTTCACCGAGGAATATCTGTCCTTAATTGCTGGCAGATAATCACACTCTTGGATCAGAAGTTGTTGTTTTGGTAACCCTCCATAACTTGCATTGATATTTGCCTAATATCCCATCAGCAACATAATTGTACAACTAATTCAACACCGTTTTATTTTTACTCGCTTATTTGCAAGGGACAAGTACAAAGAAAAACACTGACAGTTGCAGGAGCGGCGTCCAAATTTACCAAATGTGCTGAACCAAAGCTAATTTCCCATTCTTGTTGCTGTTTATTTATAATCGGCAAATACGCCAATCGGCCATAATTCTGACCACTGTAATGTTTATCATAGAATATAATGCAACAGCCCCGCTATGAATTCTCCCTTCAGGAGCAGTTTTATGTTGATTTGAATCTGTTTGAGAGAGGAGTTGACATATTTTAATGATCGTTATTGGGACTGTAAATTGTGACACTGTTGAACTGTATTGGGCCATACTGGGAGTGTCCCTAATATTTTGTCACTCTGATGAGTGGGATGACTTAAATATTCAGGACGCCTCTTCGTGTAACCCAGTATAACCCCTGCAATAAATTCTCCCTTCGGGAGTTTTATGTTGAATTTTAATCAAATGTGTTTGAGGGAGGCGTTGACATGTCTTAATGCACTGGGTCGACCGAAATATTAGGGACACCTCTCGGGAGAACCCAGTGCAGTTCAACAGCATCACAAATTACAGTCATCATCACAATCACTGAAATATATCAACGCCCCTCTCAAACAGGTTCAATAAAAATTGAACGTAGAACTCCACCCTGGAGGGTGAATTCACTGCAGGGCTGTTGCATTATGTCCTACGATAAACACGCAGCGGCTTTAACGCTGCGGCTGACTCGCGCATATCACAAAAGCAGGCGCGCCGCGGATGGATGACGTGATTAACCTGTTAGGAATCATTTCTCGTCGTTTTGCGCTGAACAAGTGGCCGCTGACATAGCTTTTGACAGATTTGCCGTTAATAGCTGACAGATGGCTCAGCAGTCGGCTCGCATGTCTTGGAGGTTTTTAGCAGCCAAAGGTGGGAGCAGGGCTCCCTGTTTGAATGAGTGACGCCGCTGACGGATTTCAGGAAATGAAAAAAAATACAGCCGTTGAGGCACACAGATGAGACTCTGTCACCTCTCTCTCCAGGATGCTTTTTGAAAAAAACAAACAAAAAAACCCAGAAAAATGCTAGGTGGCAATTTGAATCCCTTAGGTCCCTATTGTATCCTTTTTTTTTTTTTTATTCCCCCCTCGAAACCCTTTAAGGTTTATTGTGTTTCGAATGGGGAGTTATATAAGCAGCACTCCTCTCCTGCTGTCGGATGGGTGAATAAGAGAAGATCAAAGGGGAGGCGATAGAGACAGAGTGTCTGCTGCCTTCTCCTCTTCTTTATTCTCGCCACATTCTGCCAATGTGCAGTTCCCCCTAACTGCATGACTTGCCCTGGTTTCTCTTTCTCTCTGCCTCTGTAGGACATTACACTTTAATCTCATGTTCTGCGCCGCTTTCTCTCTCCCTCCCCCATTCTTTTTTTTTTTTTTTCACTTGGTCCCCTTGCCTCTCACTCTCTCCTCTTGTTTGCTCCATCCACCACTCCATCCATCCATCTCTGCCTTTCTTCTTTAATCCCATGTTCTGTGCCGCTTTGGCCCCGAGATTCCAATTCTAATCTGCTGTCTCAATATGGCCTGGTATGATTGCTAATCCTGCGCTTGTACATACGAGTGCGTGTCTGTTTGTGTGTGTGTGTGTGTGTGTGCAGATGTATGTTCGTGATGTTAGGCAGTTCTGCTGAGATGAGTTGAATGACGCAACATTTTGTTTGCGTGTTGGTAGTCTGGTTGGTGTCCCGCGCAACATGGACCATCAAAGCACATAGGCCCTGGTGTGCGTGTGTGTGCGTGTGTGTGTGTGTGTGTGTGTGTGTGTGTGTGTGTGCGTGTGTGTGTGTGCGTGTGCGTGCCGACATTTCCATGCCATTGGGAGGCAGTGATGAAACCTCTGACAAATGCAAACATACAAACGTAATTATATACACACACTACACAATACATCACGCGCACACACACACACACACACTGCTGCTGCTGCTCACATGAGGGATGCAGGGTGGGAGCATGAAAGAGATGAAAACATACAAGTGGGAATTATATCTCTTTACAAAGTACAATCTCTCACTTTAATCTCCCTCTGCCCATAACTCTCTGAGGCTCTGCTGTTTAAATCTGTTTTTGTTTTTTTTTGTTTTTTTTTTTTTTAGTCCCTTTTACTATATAGGAAAAGCTGGCCCAGCAGGTAATACACACACACACACACACACACACACACACACACACACACACACACACACACACACACACACACACACACACACCAACCCCCACTCCACTCCAGC
>CAAKHG010038001.1:0-15000 GCA_901007715.1 Dactylopterus volitans
CCACTACACTACTTCACACACACACACACACACACACACACACACACACACACACACACACACACACACACACACACACACACACACACACACACACACACACACTTACTGTCTCTGAGCAGCCTCCAGCCTGGTCTCCCGGCCCACGTCGGCCCCACCTCAGCCAGCTTTTACAGCCTGATCTGATGAGCGGAGGCTGGTTCCAGCGCGGGTAGACGAGCTCGGCCTGCGAGAGGAGGAGGAGGGGATGGGGGCGGGTGGTCGTTGGGGGGCTAACCGGGCAATTAGAGTCACGGGCCAATTTGGGAGAACAATGGGAGCACGTATTTAACAAGCTCCCCCTGCCAGCAGCCCAGCAGGGGTCTGTTGTTGGGCCTAATGGCCGCCCTGTAGACACGCTGTCTGTGCTGATAACATGTCGCCCGCCGCCGCTGCAGCTGAGAGGCAGGCGGGAGCGAGGCGAGCTGCGCCGATCGGGCACCTGTCGGCAGAAAATAATTCAGCCAAAGATTGAAAAAAAAAAAAAAGTGTTTTGGACTTTTACAGCGCGCCTGAGCGGACCAACTGAAGTGACTCGAGTTTGATACCCAAACGAAACAGGCCAATTACATTCCCCGCCGAGCGACTCGCTGCGCAGAGCGCGCGCTCCCGACGCCAACAACCTTTTAATGTTTAAAACGCGGCGCAGGCTCGTTTAGTTTCCTGGAGCCGCTTCGTGGAATTAAATATGAGGACACTTTAAAAAAAAAAAAAAAAGGCTCACCAGAGGCAATTTGACTGGTGGTATTTTGGGGGGGGGGGGCGCCGCGCTCCCGTTTATTGATTCAGCGCTCTAAATTAAAAGTGTCGGGGTAAGTCAGAGCCGGCCCGAGGGAGCCGCGAAGTCGCGTCTCGCCGCTCCGGGGCTTCCGGCTGGGGGAAGACGTCAGTTTGTAGATGTCGGATTTGCGGTCCAGGGCTCTTTGAGCCAAATGTAAATTGCTGTTTGGGGTGATTTTTCTCCTCCATTGGCGGAGAGGTAGAGCACAACAAACACCTGAGGGCCACATCAAAGGGCGGCGGCGGCGAGCGTGGGAGGGGGACGGGGGACTGGGGGTGGGGGGGGGGTCTGAGATGGGCTCCCTTGAATCACGGCGCACTCAGATAAAAGCTGTCTCCTCCCAGTGCATCAGAGACTCATTAACTAAGAGATTGAAGCCCCATTTGCCTCTTTTCTCTTCCCTCTGAGCCCCCCCCCCCACACTCCCCTCCAGTCCTCCATCCTGCTGGGCTCCAGCAGGACTGACAGCCACTAACACTCAATTGTCACATCCAGACTCCGAGTCTCGTGGGCAGACGCCGGCCACGCCGAGATGTGCAGACAACGGCGTGCTGAAGCGGAGCAACTGTTACTGTATGCATCCGGCTGCTGCTCCCCTAATAGAAAGCGCTGGCGCCAAAAATGCGCCGGGGACTTCTAGGAATCAATTTAGGCCAGTGGCATTTTAGCAGAGATTGTCACGCATGCCTGGCGGATGAGCGCGGCAGGGGCTGCCGTGACGCAATTCATACGTATTTATCCGCAATCTGTGGGTCAGCGTAATCGAAAATCTTCCGCACAGTCGAGCGCGTCGGCTTAATAAAGAGAGGAGCAAAAAACAGATAAATAACTGTGCAGCGTACACAAGCGTGGCCTTTATTTCTGCCCCTAATGTGACCGAGTTTGGCTCACAGAAACAAGAATTTTTCTCTTTTCAAACTTTCGCAGGCAGGCAACTTAGAGAAGGAACCAAGGAAACGTGTGTGCGTGTGTGTGTGTGTGGACGAATAACTTAAAGGGGAGCGCCAAGACGGTTGGGTCATGATTCCACCATCGCGTCACTCACTCCGTCACCCCTCTGAAGCTCTGTGGATGCAAAAAAGAAAAAGAAAAAACCCAAAACAAGCTTTGGGTTCATTATTGGCCAAATTGAAGCTGTTCTTCCGATTCTTGGCAGTAACTTAACGACCGCTGACTGCTGCACGTTTCGTCCAATAAGATGTCAGTTCACATAAAAAGCTTCCTGAATACCGTAAATTAAAAGAACCCAGTCAGACCGGGGCCACGCTTGGAACCCGTTACTGAACCCTCCGACGGGCTGCTGCCAACCCAGACTTCATTTAAGAAGTTCTGACTCCTAAACTCACTAGTAGCAGTACAGCGGACTGTGTACACTCAAGTACACAGTAAAGACATTTGTCAAAGTTTAATCGCTGTGTTGTTCATCCTGTCCCCCAAACAAAAAGCACCACTCTTGGTATTTGATAGTGAGGGTACGGCTGTGGAAACAAGCACAGTGCGGTACTTTGCTGGCTTGATAAACCTGGATTATACTCAACGAGATGACCCTAATATTTCGGTCATTATACCCTACCATAGAATGGTGGTTTCCCAAATGGATATGGATGTTCTTATGTGCAATGTAAAAGAGTATATACACCGACCATAACAATTAAAATAAAGTTGCACATTGAATGTAGATCGAATCTGACATGTAATTTGTGATGCTGCTGAACTGCACTGGACTATACCGAGAGGTGTCCTGAATATTTTGGTCATCGCGCTCATATACGCATTCGAGTGACAAAATATTAGGGACACCTCTCATTGGGGACACAGCACAGTTCAGCAGCATCACAAATTACAGCCACAATAACAATCATTCAAATATATCAACACCTTTCTCACACACATTCGATAAAAATTAGGGCTGCAACTAAGGATTATTTTGATAATCGATTAATCTGTCGATTATTTCTTAGATTAAATCGATTAATCGGATTTAGAAAAAAGTGCACAAATTTTATTTACATTGTAGAGAAGAACAAGGAGACGAGATGGATACTTCATTGAAAATTACAGATTTTAAATCAACTTTGCTGCTGATATTTGGCTGCTACTGATACAAAAAGTAAATTAAAAACCATTAATGTGTTGGGCTTCTGGTTTATAAATCCCAAGAAGACGACCTCAAATGTCTTGTTTTGTATAAACCAACAGTCCACAACCCAAGGATATTCACTTTACTGTCATAGACTAGAGAAACCAGCAAATATTCACATTTGACAAGATGGAATCTGAGAATTTGGACTTTTTCTACTTAAAAAAAAAGCTCAAAACGATTAGTTGATTATCAAAATAGTTGGCGATTAATTCAATAATCGATTAGTCATCGATTAATCGATTAATTGTTGCAGCCCTAATAAAAATAACAAATCTCCTCCTGAAGGAAGAATCTGTTGCATTATATTCTCTTGTAAACATGTAGAGGTTTTGGTGTTAAGGCTGACTGGAGTATTTACGCTTTCACACTGCACATCAGCACACCAATAACCATTTGGGGAAACTACCACCCTAATTAAGAAAAAAATTTAAAAAATAAACTTGTACAACCACAACAACATTTGCCGTTATCCATCTACTATACAAACATATCTACTTCAGCTGTCAGTTACTTTTTTTTAATAAAATGAAGACCGGACATCCGCAAAGTCGTGTCTGGACTCTCTAAACTGCCACGTCACACACGCAGAACTCAGGCTGACCTTGCCTAACACATTCTAAGCATGAAACGTTCCAAGCATCCAGGCGGAGCCGCGGGACAGACGGGACCGGACGCAGACGCGGCTCTTGCCGTTCCACAGACATGCTCATTACCAACCGGGTCTCCGGGACGCTCCTTGAATTTGGCTGACAATCTATACAAATTTTAGAGTGTCGCAGTCCATGACAGTGACAATGATTATGAATAAAGAGTACATGATGTGCCAAAAGCCTTTACATACATGATAGCCTCCCTTAGCGAGAGAGGGGGGTCGCAGCCCACATATGCCCCGCTGGTGAAGCAGTACTGCAGTAGCGCCCTGAAGCATGGGTCCTGAGAGAAGTACAAAGATATATTAAGTCTATAATACACGCTTAACCGTTCATGGAGAGAAAAAAACCACAATTTTTAAGTTTGACGACCCACCCTCATGAGGATGTGGGGGTTTCCCACGATTAACAGCAAGGCTTTGGGGCGAGTGACCGCCACATTGAAGCGTTTGGGGTTGGTCAGGAAGCCCAGTGCGCTCTGCAGGTCAGCACTTGGTGCCGATTCATTGGAGCGCACCTGCGTCGCAGCACAAGACAATGAAAGCAAATGTGAGTATTTCCCACGTCAGGAGATGAGAAGGCTGTGGCGCGCGGCTGTGCTCCAAGTAAGCTGACACCTAAACATTCTAATCTCAATTAATTCGTAGAAAAACACAGTTACTGTGGCCCGACACGTCCACATCACTGCAAAAGTAATGCAGTATTAAAACTAACACGGTATACTTGCGTTTAAGTGCGCGCTCTAGTGACACGTCAGGTGCAAAACTAACAAAAGCAGTATTCAACTGTCTATTAAGGGAATATATAGAGTCAGTCACACAAGGCAGTAACCACACTTCAACCCCAGGTGGCAGTCACGCACCTGAGAGCAGTTTGACAACTGCCACTAAACAACCGAAGAAGAAAAATGAGACAAAACGAGCAGCAGAAGAGTAACTATGGCGAGTTCAGACACAAAGAAATACCTTTCAACAGTATTGCAGAACACTTTGAACATGCTAACGCACGTTAGCCGGCATCGCCTGCACGTGCTAATCACCAGAGCTCGGCTAAGGGAGAGGTATTCAACCACATATCCCTGCTGAGTTTAAGAAACATTTACATTTACACGGACATGAGCCCATATGCAGTAGTAGAGTACCCGTATGCAGTAGTGGAGGACCCACATGCAGTTGTAGATAGGGGTGTCCCGATCCGACATCGATATCGGATATCAGTCCAATATCAGCCAAAAAACAAGTATTGGATTATATCGGCCTGAGTGATGTCAGCTGTGTGGCGCTACTTTTCGTTAAAAGTCCCAAAAAGATGTCGCAACTGAGCGCAGAACTTGTCCTGCACGGAACCGGGGAACCAACCTCAACGCGCATTTGAAGCAGCATCACAAAAAAGCAGCTTGAGGAGTTTCGCAAGACCGCAGAGGCGAAGCAGCAAACCGCTGGCTCCCTCACACAACCTGTCTGAAACTTTTGCAAAGCGTGAGCAAAAATGTAAGCCAGTTTATTGTGCTGGATGACCAGCCCGTCGGTGGTGAGTGTAAAATATAATTCGTTTTTTATTGGATTTATTGAGGTTATTTTTCAGGGTGTTCTAATTTTATCTATCTTATTCAATTGTAGAATATTCTTATGTTTAAGGTTAAAATGGGTCAGTTTTTCCTCATACCTACTGTTGTTGACTATTGTTCTCTGAATAATATCCCTTGATCAAGCCTTTTTAAAATTCCACATGTCAAAATAAGCAATAAAAAAGTATGTATGATTTGTGCTGGTATCGTATCGGATCTGTACTGGCCGATACTCAAGGCTGCAATATCGGTACCGCATCGGAAGTGAAATAGTTGTATCAGGAGACCCTAAGTAGTAGAGAACCCAGCCTTAAGTATTTATCAAAAGTGCTGGAGCCTCATTACAACGTTGCATCCTTTGCGTTGGTGGCTCCTGCTTTTATTTAGCAGTGACTGAGTCTTGTGAGAGCATGTTAAGCTTTGAAGGTTTAAATGTATCCTTCTGTAAGTGGAACTAATTGAACCTAAACTAAATGTCCCAGTTTTACTTATTAATCTACTTAGTATTTTTATGACATGAGATGCTTTTCAGTTTTGTAGCCGATTTAAAATAGGCCCCGTGAGGGTGTATATTTAGATCATTATCTATTTTTTAACGCACTGCAGGCTGAACCAACCATCTTGGGTAGTTCTACGTGACACTTGGTAGAACAAACTGTAACCTGCACAACTGTCAAAAATAAATTAACAGAGAACAAAAATTCTGCATTTCAGATTTTTGTTGCTTTTTTCCAAGCAGACACACATACCAATCTGTGGACTCTGCATGCCTTAACACCCCTAACACACCTTGTGTGACAACAACATAATGTGGTAAAAAAAAACAAAAAAAAAAAACTAGAGAAACATATTTGTGTTTCCAGCAATTTCCACATTCCTGGAAAGGCCTATTTTTGTCTTGTGCACACAAAGTAAGTGAATTTCAGAGTTCAATGTCAACCATCTCCCATCTCACTGAAGACCACCACCTGAACTGACTGGGGGGAGGGAACTCTACAGGTAAAACAGCACCGCCCCAAATGAACTAGTAGATACCATTTAAAATCACTCTGATTCTTGTAGCCTCTTTGCCCCGCATGGTTCTTACCGTGGACATGATGATGACCAGGAACTCTCGTCCTTGGAACTCCTCCACGGAGCCCACTTTGATGTCAGACAGGCCCACCTTACCCAGCAGGACGCGAATCTTTTCACACTGGAGAGATAAGAACAGCCAGTGTGCTTTTGGATGATACAGCATGTCAAGCCAGCTACTTAATACATCCAAATAATATCATTTGTATCAGCTCCTTATATACAGTATAAATATAAATGTATATCCAGTATATGATGGATTTATCGGCCATTTAAAATAGGAGTTGGAATGTGAAATGATACAATTACTGTGACCAGGTGGAAAAAGGAGAGAGGACCTCGCTGGTGTATGTTGAGTCTTACTTGTTTCCTGTAGGGGGCGATGATGCCGATGTCGCAGGCGTCCACGGGGTTGTAGAGTTTCTTGGCCAGCTGGCAGCAGTAGATCATGACCTGCACGGCCTCTGCGGGGTTGAACCAAGATGGGTTTTTACCTTCCCTCATTTCTGTGCCCTACAGGAGAAGCGACATCAGTTTGTAGTTAGGGTTGGCTCAGGATCGCCTTGGACCAGCCCCTAGTTACGCTGCTATAGGTCTAGGCTGCCGGGGGACCATGATGCACTGGGCCCTCCTCTTCCTCTCCTTTCCCGTCCTCTTCCTCATCCGATCCATGTTACTAACTTCTTCCTTAGAGCTGTTTTCATATCTGTATCCCCCAAACCCCATACCTTCTTTCTCTCTCTCGCTGCCAATCTAGCCGGTCAAGGCAGATGGCCCCGCCGACCTCGAGCCAGGCTCTGTTCAAGGTTTCCTCCCGTTAAAGGGGAGTTTTTCCTTGCTGCCATCGTCAAGTACCTGCTCATGGGTTAATTGTTGGGTCTCTGTTAATTAAAGAGTACAGTCTCAACCTGCTCTTCTTGTAAAGTGTCATGAGACAACTTTTGTTGTGATTTGGCAGCATATAAATAAACTGAACTGGAATACATGAGGGAGTCAAACATCTGTAGGTGAAATAAGCCAAACAAGCATTTATCCTGAGCCCCGTTGCTCTGATCTTGACCTGGATGACGGAAACTCTTCCTGGCCCAAAACCAGAATTAGATGTAAAAAAAAACAAAAAACAAAAAACATCCTAGTTTCATAATCTGATACATCCTCGTCTTCTGACTCCTTACCCTGACACCATGAAATAGGAGAGGGAAGCCTTTTCTGGGCAGGTTTTTCCACTGGCAGAGGGATTCCACGATGGCCCGGGGGGCTTTAAAACAAAGCTCCCCCTGGTAGAAAAGCTTGGAGGGCAATGTGAGCAACGCCTCATGTGACCGGTAGTTGTAGGTCAGCTTGGTCACCTGTAGCAGTACAAAAATATATGCATGCAGGATATAACCATATGATTAAAGTACAATCAGGTATAATACTCATATGGTGGTGCATAACTAAAATGACTATAAACAAAGGTGATTTTAAAATGATTTGTACATATCTGTGTGTGTGAAATATACTTTTTTTTTTTATAATTTCTGACTATGTCAGATGATGCTTTCTTTCTGAAATGCATTAGACCAACCAGCTTTGGGTTGTATCCCCACTCATGTTTGGCGTAAAGTGGATTCGCCATAAGCCTCTCCAGCAAGGACACGCCCAGGCCAAAGGTGGTGGCGATCTTTGACTTCAATACTGGTCCCAACTGACAGGGGTCTCCAGCCAGCACTATCTAAGCAGGCAGGGAAAAAAAAGTAAGTAGTAAGAGTCATTATAGTTAATCAAAAGGGGGTTATTGTTTCCTACTGTTCACCCCTAATTGAATCCCACTTTAAAATTGAATCCAGTAATACGAGAATGATGTGGAGGATTGCTTAAGCAAGGTATGATGGGCAATCCTGCTGTGAGAAGACATCAAAAATGCATGTTTTGATAATCGCAGCACTGAAAACCACATGCAGCGAGAAAAACAAAAAGGGGAATCGGACAGACAGATAAAAAACTTTATTAATCCCTTTGGGTGGGTCCCCTTGGGGAAATTAAATTCCAGCAGCGTTGCAGTACAGTGGCATACAAAGTAAGCCAAAAGCAAACAATTAGATACAAAAAACAATTTAAATAACAAGTACACCAAACATTAATTTTGGTCATTATTGCACAAGCTGCACGCATATATGATTCAAATGTTAACAGGAATAAAAACAATTGGGTAGCTGATGTGGCATCCAGAGAGTAAACACGGCAGGTGTGCACGACAACTACGCGACGTGGATTTGAAATGACTGCTGGGAGGCGTGCAAAGAAAGGCCAGGGCATGGACGTCAGAAGTGTGACTGAACCCACCTGTCCGTCTCCCTCTGACACCAGGCTGATGGGGATGAGGGACTCTGGCTCGGTGGCCTGGCCTGCTTCGTCCAGGAAGACGTGGCTAAAATGCCCCACTCTGAGGAAACAAGCAAACAAACCCCACAGCCATCAAACTTGGCCTGAAGCTGGAGAGAGAGAGGAGGAGAAAGAAGAAAAAAAAGGAAAGCTGCTCATTCAAAACCACAGCTCGGGACCTACTTCAGTCCTATGTTATAGAACATGCCAGCGCTGGAGCAGGTGCTGACCACAATCCTGTGAAAGGAGGCCTGGCGAATGTCCTCTCCTGCCCTTGAGTACTGTTTCAGCACTTCTGGGATTGACTGAAGAATTTCAAAAAAGAAATAAATTATCAAAAGATTCGTTGGCTACAATTGTGTCAAGTTTTCCCGGGGCGCCGTTTCAATACCTCCTCCTGTCGACAAGTGGCATTGACACGGGCTAAACTAGCCATGTGCAGGAAGCCACTGTCATGCAGACGGGTGCAGATGAGGTCGGCGGCGCTGTTGGAGGGAGTACACACGAGCATCCGACTACTGGGCAGGAAGTGGTACACCTAGGAGGCGGACGGACGCGGCGAGTGAGGATGCAGCGGTGTGTGTGTGTGTGCCTGTTGTTTGAGAAGGCTTCCGTTGAGCGCCGGCGTCTAATACCACCTGCAGTATGGCCTCGATAAGGGTGATGGTCTTTCCAGTGCCCGGCGGTCCAAACAGCACGTAGGGGATGGGCCGGCACTCTCCGGTCAGTATACTCTTCACCGCCTCTTTCTGGCGGGGGTTGAGGTCGGGGTTGAAGAAGGTGCCCGGGCTGGGGATGGGTTTGGGCGGCACTTTACCATCTAGAAGAGGAGGCGCATTTGCATTAGGTAGGTGGGCGCGGTTTGCGAGCACTGCCGGTACGTAGCGGGTAAGTGTCAAAGGGAGTCGGCGACGGGCACCTTTCGTCTGTGTGGCCTTTGACTTCATGTCAACCGAAAAGCTCGACACCCTCCCGTTCTCCACGTCTTGAGTCTGGTGTTCACAGAAAAATTATTTTAAAAAAAAAAAGAAAAAAAAGAAGTATGGGGCCATTTGTGCTTTTCCTCATTATTCCTTTATTCACCTCAATGTTGGGCGTTTTGTTTTGATCCGTCTCCTCTATCCACTTCCCGGTCCACTGAGGGGTCTGAGGTGGCACTCTCGAGGGGAAGAGAACTACACGACAGCGTGAAAATGACAGCAAATTAAGTCCAGCGGCGACGTTTTTTTGCCATTGCCTTCGTAAAAGCTTGTCTGGCAGTTTCCAATAGAAGCGAAACAACAGAAGAAAAGCAAAGACGCGGCTTTTATAAATAATCGCTGAGGGATTTTGTGTATTCAGCTACTGCGTAGCTTTCGACAACTTCAATGTCATCTATGATTGGGAAAATTAATGAGTACCTGCATGAGCAGATATTGCTGAAGGAGTAAAAATTGCAGTTCTAAGCTCATTAGAAGGAGCAAACGCTGAGGAGAAAGGGTTATGGAGATACGAACAACAGCACCGCCTAGTGTCAGTTTTGTGTCAATGTTTGTTTGATGGATGGTTTGAAATAAAAAAGGTCTGAATCTCCAGCTTTAAACGGCCCTCCTGAGTTGTCAAATTGATGGAGATGTCTCATGATCGGTTTACTTTCGTGTGCTTTCCTAAATCACAGCGGGCCGAGCTCTCAGCGCCGCTGTCATTACCAACTCATCTTTGTTAAATCAGTGCCGTACTTGCTTCCTAAGAGCATTCTAGATTTCCAAAAAAAACCCCCACAACGGCTGACATGTCTTTGTCAAAGTCTGTGAAATGCCAATAAACGTGGCATTTAAAAAAAAAAAAAAAAAGACAGTGATCCTTCACTTACTCTCCCCAAAGTGTTTCGCCTGCTCGAGCGCGTGGTGGCAGCGCCTCATGGTCAACCTGGTAATGGAGGCAATCAAAGTTCTCATGTTGCTAGAGGAGGGAATTCAAACTACGACGGCACGTTATGCTTTGGAGACACGAAGGCAGTCATAGAGCCAGTCTGAGATCATCTCGAGACTGACACGCTTTCCCTCACCTGTTGTAGGAGAACTCCACATCTAGAGGTTCCCCCAGGTAGCTTTGATGAAACTCTGAGTTCACCCTCAAACTCACATCCTCGTCGTTGATCTGCGATATTAAAAGCAGCATCGGATGTAAATTCGAAGAGCTTTTGCGTACATTTAAAAAGATGCTTCAGAGTATCAAACATCTAATTACCGCTGAGACGTAACTGACAAACTCCATTACCACGCCGTTGCTCTGTGGTTTCTTCAGTACTATTCTGTCACCTGTAGAGAAGGCGGGTGGGTCAAGACTCGTCTGGATGGCACAAAAAAACAAAAAAAATAAAGAACTGGGACATGAGCGTTTACGACAATTCAATACTGGCGACTCACCTACGAAGACGCTGGGTCTGCCGTCGGCCAAGCCGAGGATCTCCAGGTGCAGGTGGATGCCCCCTTTCCGGAGGAGAGCGCCGTGGATCGTGAATTCGGCCAGCTCCCTCTCTGCATGCAGCTCCTCCAGCCAGAGGAGCGTGGAAAAACGTGGCTGCATGTTGGACGATGACAGCATCTGAGAACAGAGAGGAAAAAAAAAAAAAAGAGAGAAACAAGCAGATGAGGCTAAAGGTCATTGTTCAGTTGAATCCTGGAGGTTAACTATTTCTTTCCATCTCCTACCACCGGGAATACAAAGGGAGAGGTAAGACAATGCATCGCCTGGAGCCAAGCTGGTGTCCTCCAGCTGAGGGATGGGACCACTTGGCTTTGAGGTTCACTCCCGTTATTGAAGTCTAAGCTCTGCTCAATTTGTTTGGCTGATCGGGAGGTCATACAGTCAGAACAAAAAGATGATGACAGTTTTACAGTCCGTAATCCAAAGTGTCTGTTTTAATCGTAGGTCCTGAAGCTTCATGGTCGACACTCACCTCTCCTAAGCAGGGCCGGACTACCAGCACGTCGGTCTGCGACTCCATGCAGTCCCTCAAAGCCTGCGGGGCTGGATAGGAGGGCAGGAAGGCCGGCAGGCGCCGCTTGGGGAGCCTAGACGATGGAAAGCCCATCACAAGCACGGAGGTCACACACACATTATTTTTCTTGAAAATTCCAGCCCTGTTTAAGAGATGCACAAAGAACTTTGACAATGTAAATCAAACGAACTCGAGCCTTTATCATCTGTAACGGCATGATTTCATCATCTGACTTCATCGACACTACCAAGTGCAAAATAAAAAGACACGCATGACATGAAAAACAGAAAACAAAACTGAACATTAGTGTCGTCGCTCATTGCCGTTGGTCAGGTAGCAACGTACGGAGTTGTGGGATACCTTAGAGCGTCTCTCGGAGCAGAGACGGTGACGACGTGAGCAGGCCTGACTGAGACGGGCCGGGCGACACTGGGGACGTAGGGCATGGAGGGCTGCAGCAGCTTCTCCTCCTCGCTGCACACCATGACCTCCAGGCGCCTCCCGATGACAAAAGAGGAGAAGTGCAGCAGCAGCAGCTCTGCGCAGCTTCCGGGGCTCCTGAGAAATTTGCCCAGACATGGAATTCCGGTTGCACAGATCCACATGCAAGTAGAGCTTACATGGCACAATAGAGGAGGTAAAAGCTAAAAACCCTCCCGCCTGCATTTATCTTTTCTCTCCATCTGCCGTTAATCATCTGACTTCCACTGCAAATGCGTAAAAATAGCTTACTTTGCTTGGCAGCCGACCACAACAGACAGCCTCTCTCCCGGTGGAATATCCACCTCTGCGTCCTCTCTCCTCAGACCAGACGAGTGGGCAGTCTCCATCGGCACCGTGTCACGTTCTGCGACGGCAGCGTTCGCATTACTCATTTGTTTTCCTGGGGGCTCGGGAGCAGAACCAGACGCCGGGCGGTTTGCTTGCAGATGCTGTTGTTTCTGTCTCGGCGACGTGGACCCGCCCACTTTAATCAGGGAGAACTGTTCTTCTGAGTCCCAGCCAGCGAAGTCACAGCTCTTTAGCCTTTGGGCCTCTGGACCTTCATTCCTGATTAGAGACACCGAGGAGGATTATATAACGCAGTATTAAGGATCCTCTAACGGCTGAAATTCATTTATTCTTCAGTCATGAATTCAGTTTTCTTTTTCCCTGTCAGACTATGATGACACCTTTTAGATAAGGCTACAATCACCAGAAGTGTTTGGCGAGTTATGCTTATTATATGTACAAGAGGAATGTGAAAACTGCCACCCACCGTATCCACAGCACCAGCTTGTTTTTCTCCCCAATCATCACAGTCCCAAACTGCCCATAGTCCGTTACGTCCAGCCCTCCTTTGTTTTCCAAGATACTCTTGAGTTCAGCCTCCGGGAGATGTTCAGCGGTTGAATTCGCACTGAGGCAAATATGACAATAAAATGTCTGTATTAAATCATTACCATCAACACTACACACTTCAGACTTCCTAGGATGAGAGTGTGGCTGATACCCCTGGAGGCAGGGTGCCATGCAGAGGGCCCTCCAGCAGTACAGGGACTGACTGCTCTCCACCATGACCAGGTTCACCGTGTCCCCTGGCAAAGGCTGGTAGTGGGCAGGCAGCAGCAGTGAGTCCAGGCTGAAGAACACACTGTCCTCCACCACGCCACTGTTACCGTACACACTGGTGACACACACCTAGAGAGAGCGGGATCATTCAGTGGATTGAGACCGTTCAGAAAAGCCATGAGATTCATATCTAAACAAGGTTTACGAGCGTGCTAAAGTGCTTCACTGTAGTGAATGTTTGTATACTGTATAACCTAAGGATGCAGTTACCTGATCCAGGCGGCCATAGCGTAAAGGCGCCACAGACTCAGCATGGGTGGTCCACTGGGTAGGATCGATGAAATATTTTGCTTGGACCCAGTCTCCTTTCATTGGCTCATAACCTTAAGAGAAAACACGAAGCATGCCAGCAGGCAAGACAACAACATCAAGCTTCAGCCAACTGTGAGTAGACTCCACTAAGACCGTAAGTCTCGTCTTAGCAGGCTCTCAGTCTGAGAGCTTTACAAACACGAACTGTAAAAATTGTGAGAGCGGGCGGTCGCGGCTCGCCGGTAGCCCAAGACACCCGCTAGCTTAGCGCTTGGAGCACACTATGAGGACAAGTACCTTCCCAGAGACTGGAGCGTGAGAAGTAAGTGGTCTGGTTAATGTAGCCGCCATCTCCATCAACTGACGTGACTGTGCCAATGAGAGGCCGCAGGCGCGCGTTGTCGTCCTCCAGGTAGGCCTCCCTTCCATCCTCCCACGCGTCGGCATTCTTCTCCACCTCAAATGGAAGGAACGGCGCGCATAAGACAGAGCTCATCTCATCACGGTGCTCATATTTTCCTAATTTAATCAATTACGAAGGAAATATAAACTCCTTCCACATAAACTCCTCGGTGGGTTCTATTGCGATGAATACAGACGAGAACTGAATGCAACTCCAGCACAAGCGAACCCAAGGGAGGTAAACGGAGCGTGAGCAGCGCCTGCAGGTGAATGCAGGTGCCGCACACGGGGATTCTCACCCGCAGCGCCTTCCACCCGCCCTGGGCTGCGTCTCGCACCGCGATGCATTTCACCTGGTCCCCTTCCTTCAGCGGCACGCCACCCAACACCTCCTCTCTGGTGAAGTAGATTGCGCCGTCTATCATGCCGTAGTCCAGACACAGCTCGGTCACCACACCGCCGCCGACGTGGCGAACTTTCTCCGGGCCTGAGCGGCGAAAAAAAAGGAACCAAAACACCACAATGCAGGACAAGTGAGCCGTCATCCGTCTGTGCTGGTGTAATGGAGTTAACATTTTAATAATCTCACCTGCCATTGCTAACTATTCTGGTCATCTTTGGAGGCACACTGCATTTAAATTTAGAATGTTTCACCTGCCTGTACAATATTATTCAATTCAACTTTTATTAATCCCCGGGGAGGGTTCCCTCAGGGAAATTAGCTTTCCAGCACACACCATCAACACCAAATAGCAAAGTGCAAAAAAGTGCAAGTTATAAGAAAGGAATAAGAATAACCATAAAGAAATGCAATATAAGAAAAATATCAATGATTATTATTATTCTGTATGTTTATTTTGTTTTGGTATTATGATGGGCAGCTGCAAATTCGTGTTTTTTTTCCCGACGGTACTTGAATGCCACACTGGCGGGCCCCTGCAGGCTTCGCGGGTGCGCCCCGTGGGGACCGAGGAACGCCGTGGCCAGGTAAAACAAGCGTCGGGAGTCCGGAATGACTGCACCTGCCGTCCATACACGCCGCGTGAGGGTACAAGCTGCCGCACCGGGTAAGAATGTGCGTTAACCTGCTGCACCGGGACGCGCGGCGGCGGCGGCGGCGGCGGCGGCGTCGTC
>CAAKHG010038007.1:0-10837 GCA_901007715.1 Dactylopterus volitans
AGCTCCACTTGCTTTAATTACTTCCACCCCGTGTGTGTGTGTGTGTGTGTGTGTGTGGTGTGTGTATGGGTGAGGGGGGAAGGGGGGGCAGCTGTGGTGAAGCCCTGCCAATTGTCTTTTAGCCATAACCCAAAAAGGAAAAATGCAACTTAGCCAAGCTTCTGCAAAGGATTCAGTCTTGATGAGGGCAGGAAATTAAACCTGTTGTACATTAATTCATAAAATGGAGACTTTAAAAACGTTTCAAAAAGAGTAGCTATTCAAGTCTGAAATCAATATCAACACACATCAGTCAAGCACACATTATGACCACTGCATGTTTACCATAGAATATAATGCAACAGCATCTCTAAACTTTTGTCACCCATTTTCCACCCTAATGCACATGAGCAGATAACCAAAATTAAGGACACCTTTCAGTATAGTTTCACAGCATCACAAATTACAGTTCCAATAATGATCATTAAAATATGTCAATGCCTCTCTCTCAAACAGGTTCAATAAAAAATTCAACATAAAACTCCTTAATTAATCTGTGGTACACATGCAGTGATCATAATGTTATGCTTGATCGATGTGTATAATACTCAAACCGGCGTCACTGGCAGCTCATGATTTGCCACAATTACAAATTTAGAATAAAAAGACACATGAATGTATCAAAAATGAATGCACACATTTTACCGTTTTAAATGTGCTTCTATAATCAGAGTCTAAATCCAGAATATCCTGGTTCAAAGCTATGAAGTTCATCATCTTAAAGTTTTCACATGAAATTAGTACAGCAAGAAGACATTTCAGTCTGTCCGGTGCAAAGTGGAGATGACGGTTTACTTGAGGTGTTAAGATAAAGGAGATTCCCCAACAGTCACTCAGCGGTGCTGCACATAGAAAAGGCACAACACTGCAAGAATAACGTGCGTTTAAGGAATTCCTTCTGTTACAAATCAGTCCAGAATTTAGAAATCAAAGCAACACATTGTACAGTAATTTGTCGCAGAGAAAAATGACGAGCTAAATACGGATCAAGTCATAAAGATACTGAGGTTAAGTGTGCACAGGATGAATATTGGTGATATTTTGCAGAGGAAATGGCCCTTACTTTCTCTCTGTTCACAAGTGAAACTCCAACAGTATTACAGACACAAAATGAGCCTCGGCTTTGACTGCAGGATGGTGAGATGTCCTGGTGACCTCAACCACCAACGCTGCAGCACTTACATAGAACACAGGACACACGACTGAGGACACACAGTGGACGGCGTCCATCAAAGCCCGCCCTGACAGACCCACCCGCTTGAAAGCAAACAAACTGCACAATCAAAGTCTTAACTGTCACGTCAGATTTTACTCAGCTAGAGATAAGAGTGGAGATGTGAATGTTTGATAAATGAAGGTTTGGTATTCTTACGTTAGGGGGGTTGGGAGGGGGGGCAACAAACACACACATACAGGCGAACAAACAACCACGGACAAGGATGTTGTGGTTCTGTGAGGGTAGAGGGAGACAAAATCTTGCTGAGTGGCAGCAACCTGAGCACAGAATCGAGGTGATGAGGAGGCCTTCTTCCTGACTTCCTGATTACAATCCTGAAGCCAAAACTGCTTTCATTAACCAAAATCTACCAAAAAGAACAGTTTCAATGCAGATAAGGTTCCCAGTATAAAGGTGAGCAGTTAGAAAAATGTATGTGAAGGCCGATATGCTGAGCTGAATTTCTGAAACAATGCTGAAAACCGCTGAGGTAACGCAAGAAAAGGTAGAACAAAAAGGTAGGAAAAACAGCTCAAATAAAGCATTACGTCCTTAGCGATAAAGCTTAAAGAAGTTGAATATTTCTTTAGTGTTAAAAAACGAGAAAAAAAATTGATTTTGCTTTGATGTCATGTCTTCATGACATCACACAGTCTATCAAAGCATGATTGCTATGGCGATAGAGCTATCAAAGCTAAAAAAAAAAAAGGTGTCTATAAGCGACATCAAAGCGTGTTCATTCATTTCAATGGGAGGTTTTGCTTTGGTTCAAAAGTTATGAATACATGTCCAGCAAAAGCTGAACGTTTGAATAGTTGGTTTCTGTGGCTTTAAGTACGCAAAAGCAGTGAAACAGCAAAACACATGCAAAAAAGAAGACGAAGAGGATGAAGAAAAAGAAAGATGTGGACAACAAGATGCTTGAAGGCTCACAGCTTTCACACTTAATCATATTCAGTGTCAGTAACATACACGAGGAAAAGAATCAGAACCGTATGGCGCTTGTGCTTTAATGTTCGCACCAGAAACTGTGACTGCTTATATTTTCATTTACTTAAAATCCAGCGAAAGTCTATCGGTGCCACCTCATTTCCCTGGAAAAAGTCCAGGGAAAGACTATATGAAATTGTATACAGAGGAGCTCCATCAACTTACAGCAAATGAACTGTCATGACTCCGCAAATAAAAAAAAAGAAAAAAAATGATCTGAACCTTAGACTAAGGTGTTTAAATCCACTTCAATTACAGTCAGTTGCAGTTCTGTTGCGTCGCACTGATGAGTCAAGCAGTAACATCTTTGTATGTGAAATGACGCTGCAGTCTGCAGAGGGCACTCTCTTTTTCTAGTATTTCATAGTGGCTACTAGGGCTGCAAATGATTCATTATTCATCCCACCAATCTTTTTGATCCACCAATATCAGGTTTAGGCTAGTAGTGTTCAATTCTGGTTAAGGAGTCATCCATCACTGCATAATGAGCATCTTTCCCCTTTTTCCACCCGATTCACTGGATCACTGTAGCCAATCAAAAGCTAATCAGGAGCGGCCAGAGTGAGAATCAATGATTTAAAACGTAATTATATTGAAAAATTATATTCACATATATGGAAATATTAAAAATGCTCAACATTTTTTAAGGACAAAAGGAGGCGTGTCTTCAGATTGTTTTTGTCCAACTAACAATTATACACCTAAAGACATTCAACAGCAATAAAATATATTGAGAAACAGACATAATCTGTTCCAGCATCTGTGCCAGATAATTAGCACATCACTGGCTAATACTGTTGATGTTGGGTTATTGATTGTTCTTCAAAGCGGCGGCTGCTGCTGCTATGACAGCAAAAATAAAACACTTGTTCCAAATGTTCCCGGAGATCTGACGTCACAGACCGGCTCCGAGCTGAGTCACGATTGTGTCACGTATGTCAGCGGTAGTAAATAGATAAACAAAAATTATAATTAAAAAAAAAAAAAAAGCCTGTTGAGTCTGACTTGCATCCCCTGCTGACACCCTGCCAAGCACTACAGTGGTAGTGCTCACAGCATCGTGGCGAGCATGTTTCTTCTTGCCTACGGCTCATCAAAAACTGGGCACTCGTTCTTGCTCGGCAGCTGCCTCAATTACAGCAGCATCACCCCCAGCATCGCTCTCCCTCCATCTATCCAGGCTGGGTGGAATTCATCAGGGCTGGGTGGCCTCCATTAGAGCTCCTCCGCAGGGACAGGACAGCCTCTAAAGCACAGCACTCATGGAGTGCACTGGGGCCCCGCACTTTACCCTAACAGCTTCATCAACTCGGCATCCCTAGAGCCAGACGCGCGCGCACACACACACACACACACCAAACACACACCAAACACACAGACACACAGACACACACACACAATCTCTGGAGGGCCCTATTAGCAGCCATCACCTGTAATTCAATAACATCACTCCCTTTCTTTCTGCCTCTACGGCTCTCTCTTTCGCACAACTGCAAATTTGCTTTCACAATTAAAAAGACAAAAATGCTCTAAAATGTTCTCTTACATCAGCAAACCAATCTAAATCTACACTGGCAGTTTAATTAAGGGATCTGCGCAGAGCTGCATATTTCGCGTGCAAGCGGGAGGCGTCCTCTGCCGTCTCTCCTCCCTTCCGCATATGTCGCGAACTTGGCCTCGCGCCTCCGTAACTCGAGCCCACACGGACAACGGTGCAGGAGAGACGGGAGGAGAAGGTCCACACGTCGCACATCTTTGCTCGGCTCCTAATCAAATCCTCTGTTCCACCCAGACGTGCTCACTTGCCATCAATCCTGCACGATGGGAGCAGGAGAACAGGCGCACCTGCCCGCGAAAGAGGCCAAGCTGTACACTCACACATCAGAAATTAAATCTCATTTTCTCATTTTCAATGCATAATTTTTTCCCCCCCCGTACTGTTTAATTTATAAAATAAAGAGTGATACACGTAGCTCAATTAATTTGTTTAAATGATTTTTAAGGAGGAACCAGTAAACAAAAGATAGCTGGTGATTGATTTTCCGCCATTTGACAGAAATGATTTTGCCAGCTGCCTCCTCCCTACTGTGCACCATAATTAGAGAGCAGAGAACATAAAATGAACCAATATGCTGGCATGAAACATATCATTAATAGCAGACCTGTTTTCCAATAGAGAAAGTTCATATATATGCTGACGGTAACACTGCCTGTCACGTTATTTATTATCACCATAAAGCCCTTTTTACTTGCATTGCACCGTTTGATCCAGTGCTGTTAAGTAAAATCAAGCGAGTGCAGCGTATGAATTTTTTTTTTTTTTGCCATCTTTTTCTTTGCCTTGGCTCATTTGATTGACGCCACAATATGAGACACAAACCAAATGAGTGGCAACGGAGGAGGAGGAATAAATCTAATTGTCTATTCCGCTCCCACCTGTCCTGCAGCCGCTGCAGCCTCACGGTTCTCTGGGGTATCTTCAGTGAGTTCAGGCTCCTCCTAACCCACCTGTCCACCGCTCATGATTTACGCCTCCAGAGACCCCGGGCGCCTCTGCTGCGTCCCCTCCTCCCCTCCGCGCTTTTGCATTTCACATTTATTTTTCCTTCTAAATCTTCATTTTAACCTGGTGCTTTGCAATAGCTAGTGAGCTGGAATGTACGGCACCTGTTTGTGAAAGTAATAAGATAAAATAAAAAAAATATGGGTTAAAAAAACAACCATCTGGCAACATATTCCTAAGAATGCACAGTGTTGAAAACAATCTGGTTCTCCCGAAAAAGCATCTGCATTGTAAAACCTTATAAGGCAAAATGTCATGGCGCATGTCTACAAAAACATTCCCATTAATATACTGCCTACTATCTCTTTTTTCTTTAACATTTTAGTCTCTTTGACAAGCTACTTTGGTATTAATTACAGTGATTTGTACTGACTTCTAAGCATCATGAATCAGTTTTGTTTTATTCTTTGAATCTTAAATGTCACTTGTCTTTTAACACCTTATTAAAAAGTTAATCACTACCATAAAAAATAAAGGTGAATTCTATCACTTTAAAGACAATTTGATTCCATTAAGCTTAATAATGGAACTATATTGAGGGAAAAATAAGGGGCATTCTGAAATAACTTTTAGAACTAATTTAATTCCTGTCCTGTGTTTCCCCTCTCAGCTCTAAATGGGCTAGTCCTCCCATTGTCCTGAGGTTTATCTTTGAGAAGTCTCCCAAATTAGAATGAGGTGGATCAGAGTGAGCGGCCGGTCACAGACAAGCGGCATCGCACCTCCAGCACACACACGATTATGATGAGACCCGGTCCGAGAGCATCCTCGTCTGTGGCTCGGTGTCGTGCCCGCAGGCATGCAGCATCAGCTCTGGGCCGAGTTCTCACTGACTTCCTTTTGAGCCCGAGCAGCCAACAGTCTCTGTTCTGTTTCTCAGGCGGTGGGGCAAGGAAAAAAAAAAAAAGAAAGAGAATGGAGGATGGCAAGATATGCAAATTCTCCCTTCACCAAAAGAGTGGGAGAGGAGTTTCCCACCGAGCGAGCGTGAAAGGCCTCTCCGACACGCACACACACACAGGCAACAGTCTGAATGGGTCTCTTTCTTGTGACACACACTGGGCATGCGCACTTAACCCACACAATCGCACAAATTCACTAATGTAGAAAAATCTGTCACTTCACCGCAGGCAGTCTTTCAGTGCTCAGCCTCAGTTAGCAGCACACTACAGATTAAAGCTTTAGCTGCTAGCGGCGAGCTGAGCCCCCTGAATACATGAATATTCAGCCGGTTGAATGGGGAAGGAAGAAAGACACCAGCAAGCATGTGGAAATGGGCTAGGCCTGGAACCACTGGGTGATTAGTCATTTGACAGAAAATTAAGCCGCTATTTTGACCAATAAATACCAGCTCAAATTATTTTTCTAGCAAAATGGGCAAACTCAAGCTTTCAGCTGCGCAAGTGTGAGGACTTGCTGCGTAACTTTTGTTACTGGACTTTTAGACTGTAGGTCAGACAAAACAAGCAAACTGAAGTAGCAGGCGCAAAGATTAATGGATTAACCGAAAGGATAATCTGCGGATTGATTGATGATGCAAATGACTGTTAGTTGCAGCCCTGTTACCTTTCAGAAAAGGGCTGAAATAAAATTTGGCATTTCTTCTGCGATTTTATGCGTCACTGCCGCTTGAGGTACATTTCAGTTCTGGTTCCGCATTTGGCTGTTTTTTTTTTGAGTGTAGGTGGCACTGAGCCTGAACTCGTATCATCAATTTTAAATGGTATTGTAAGTGTAGAGGAGGATTTGCCTCGACCATTATCACACTCACAGCACAGCAGACTTTCCAATTAAGGAATCGCCTCTGCCACTCTTCAGAGCGCCTCATTCATAAAACTTCACACCACTTTCTGTGACATGGGAGCTTTAAATGTCTTTCGGTGCATTAAAGACGCAAACGCTATGGCCGAGTTCAGAATCGCCTGCTCACGTACGGTTCCTATTAAATGAGAGATCAAATTGAGTTTACAGTGCGTTTCAACTGCATAGCAGATGAACATGAGCCTAAGAATTTCTATGTATGCATCGATACTGGACATACTCAACTGCACCACGATGCTTTGTGTCTCTCAAGACGGTACCATGGTGGAGATCAAGTTAGACGCTCTGTTCATATGCAAGTTTAAGAAGGTTTTTTTTTTAATCACAATGAGAAAGTAGCCATATAAATTCCAACATGTGGTTACTTTTATCCACATAAGTCTGTTTAGAGATTTGTGACGACTTCCTCAGAGGTTTATCCAGCTAGCAGAGGAAAAGGTGCCACACCTCTGATTGTTTCACGGATAAAATCGTAGTGGTAAAACAATAAGCAAATATAAAAAAAAATGCAGCAATGTAACTTTCGGCTGGTGAGACATGCATATGTTGTAATCTTTGGTGTAAACGTCCATATTACTGATTATTAGTTTGGCAGGCAGTATGTGGTACATGAGGGTTGAGTACAGTGTACCGAATTCCAAACAGTCGAGATTTGCTGGGCAAAAACAGGTTTTTCTATCATACAGGAAGAACATACATTCAATTCCTGATTTCTCTTGAAAAGGCTGCTGCTGATGCCTGTTTGCATAGCTTCAACAGCCCTTGAGAAGTTTCTCTTCTCTTCTGAATGTGAGATTCAGAACCAAACTTTAAACTCACACTCCAGCACGAATGATGAATGTTTTTATGACAAATATATTGTCATTTATTTTAAAAAAAACAAACAAACAAAACAATAAAGGTTTTATCATTTAAAGTTCAGTATTTTGTGGTGAACTAAAAGCAATCAGCATGATGATTTTACATGTTTCTATACTCAAAACACTGAAGCTTCCACATTTCTTTCACTGCTACAGAGATCCTCAGCACATGTGGCTCATGTGCTCTGCCATGTTACAAAGCTGCGGGGCTGCGAGATTGACCTCTGACCCCTGCGGGGGGGGGGACTGAGTGGGTGGCTGGATGTGAATGTGGCTCTCCTCTAAAATCTGCATTGTCAGCACTCGGGGACGCCGTCGAGCATTTTGGAGTTTTTAAAAAGCCACATTTCAGATTTATTTCGACTCCTCAACACAGCAGCTGCACCGCAAATCACATGATTTGTTTCAGTTTTCGATTCAACCAGACAGCCGAGCTGCATTTTCCTTTCCGCTGACTGAAATGAAGCTTTATGATGAGCACTCATGAGCTTTGGGGACAAACGACACCTGAATGACAGTAGACATTACGCGTGTCTTTTGTCAGTTGCTTGAAGCTACTTTCTCAATATGTGGTTTAGAAAATTAGGTGATTCTGGGGCTTTGTTGTTGGCATACTTTAACCCTGCAACCCACACACACTTGACATCAGCTGCTGTAGAGTTTGTAATACTTCTGCTATGTGACGAAAAATACGTCGCAAGAATCCCATGCTCACAAACTCTCGCCACTTTGCTGATGGGAACCCACCAGATTCATCCAAAAAGTTCCATCGCTCAGCTTTAAGTGGATGGGAATTACAAGATGCATTGCCATTTATATGTGTGTCGTCTGTCATGTTATCCCCCGCTGAGGCGATTTTTCATGTTTGTTTTCTACTTTTGTTGCAGCATGATGAGTTAAATTATCGAGTCTACCACTACCACTTAAACTTAAAAGAGCTGTTATGCTGTATTGAGTCATCTGCCTTCATTTCCCAGCCTGATCTGGCAAGGTGCCTTTATCGGCCTACGTCATCTAATTGAAATGCAACAGCATCAGCAGGAACCTCTGCTTATCCCTCATAGCCACCATGCTAATGCATGTAAATCCAAGCAAACAGTCCTGTCTTGTTATGCAAAGCCTAAAGGAAAGTAGCAGTTTCCCACCTTGATGCTAACACACACACACACTCAAGCACGGCACGCACACACACAAGACACACACACACACACACATTGCTCAATTAGTCACAGCATCAGTAGCCCTGGCGCACCTCCCCCTACGCACCATAAAAGGCAATGGGAGGAGTCAATGCTGACTTGCTAAAGACATCCTGTAGTGCTTTGTCATTCCACAGGCCCATTTGTGCAAGGGAAACGGCACACACACACACACACACACACATACATACACGCACGCACGCACGCAGGCAGAGCCCCAGGCACTTAAGCACAAAGAGAAAGTAGCGCGAATGACCAGCCGCCATCAATTAACAGCTACTGTTGACCACAAGTACCTCTAAGACCAGTGACCAACACTGCCCTTTGACTCCTGCAGTTGCAAATGAGCTGCCATGATGGACACGTGCATGCGCATTCATACTAAACTCTGGCTACTCAGACTCACGGTAAAAAAACTAATAAAAGACTCGCAGCGGTGATGATGTAGCATTTGCTACAACAGAGCTCAGCTTAAGGGTCGCAGCGCTTATCAGATGCTGCGTGACGCTCACTTGTACGACACGCACGGCCGTAACAGAGCGTTGCCGCTTTAACATCCGCGGAAAAGAGCTGATTAGACACACAGAGGGAATGCTACTCATCTACACATCAAACAACAGCCAGAGGAAGAGGGAGCCAATTACCAAAGAGACATTACTACTTTAAACATTAATTCAAGGGGTTTTCACATCCACAAAAAGTCTGCTTTTTTGTGAGCTGGTGACCAGTTTTTGACGGCTGTAAATCCAAGTCTTCACCATCACGCCCCATAAAACCCAGTAGACCTGAGGGTCATCATAACATAATTAAAAGAGGGAACCTTGACCTAACGTCCTCTCTGCCCCTGAAACCTTTACAGGGGACAAGCAGAAAGACGCCGGTGAAGCCGCCGACCGGTTTGCAACATATGAGAGGTCCAAGCCTGCGAGTGCGCTGCTGTGTTTATCCTGTCAAGGTATGTTAACACCAGCCTGCATTCCTGTAGTCCCTAAACTGCAGTGTTAGGTTACAGCCCAGCTGAGGGCGCACTCGAACACACACACACACACACACGCCGTGCCTGCATGGAGCTGGCGGCGAAGCGGCAGCAGCAGTGCTCCGGCAGGGCCGACCTACCTGGAGACGCCTGACACGAGGTGGAGCTGGAAACTAAGACTGTTCACGCTGCAGATTTAGCTGAGACTTTTCTGCGCGTGCTCCTGTGCAACGATGTCTCCGTCGCATGGGAAATACACAGGAATAACACTGATTGACTCCTTTACGACAGACAAAATACTCGGGGGGAGAGTGAAGGTTGTTGGGGTCCCTTCATAATACAGCTGGATGCGTTTACAGTTGCTGGCAGATGGCAAACCAGTCCTGTAGAGCACGGCAGAGCGACGCGATTTGTCAACAACCGCGAACAGCGCCCGGGTCTCCAGCGCTTACTCTTAAAAGACGCCCTTTCGGTTTGCGCGGCACATTACAGCCTTACCGCGAATAAGCCCCAGTCCTCGTTAAAGCAAACCCCAGCGCAGGTCATTACGGGCGAGTCTACGACAAGAGGTTTTTACGGGTATGAGGAGATGGATGCGGACGCCTGAACTGAAGACGACATGAAAGGCCTGACCTATTGCTCACGTTCCACTCTTTTTTATTATTATTATTATTATTCTTTTATGGTATTCTCACATGAAACTAAAGCAAAAGCGATGTTCAGCTCAAGACAGAGAGAGGAGACCACCCTCATATTTGTTCCCACCCCAAGAAGACCAGCAAGGCCGCCAAACTGCCTGGTAAACCAACAGGACTCCATCAACACACTGTAACTGACTTGAGCATGAGGGTGCGCTCCTAACACGTAGTGTATTTATTCTTGATTTTGGGAAAAACCACGCCTCTCAGCAACGGGGGTCTGTGTGCAGTTTCCAGGCGGGCGAGCGTGTGAATGACAATTGCGCTGTTTCCGTCGTCCCAGCCTTCGGTGACGGCGCGGGGCGGCCGCGTCGGCAGCTGCCCGCCTGATCGCGCGGTGCTGACGGACGGCAGGTCTAAGCGCAGGCTAAAACTGTTTGGCGCAGGTGAACACGCAGGGGACTGCTTCACGTGGATGAAAAGTGATGAGGGGGGAGAGGGGGGAAAAAAGGGGGGGGGGGGGAGGAGAAAACAC
>CAAKHG010038011.1:4274-22081 GCA_901007715.1 Dactylopterus volitans
ATGCCAGACGCCACAAACACACAGCAGCACATACATGAGGAATGAACAGCCAGACGGCGAGGAACCACGGCCACTTCCTCTGGAGACCAGGGCGAGAGAGGAGGGACGCAGGGGGAGAGAGAGAGGAGAGAGAGAGAGGAGGAGAGAGAGAAAGGAGGAGAGAGAGAGAGAGAGAGAGAGAGAGAGAGAGAGAGAGACTCAGAGAGAGAGAAAGAGAGAGAGTGGGGGAGGCTGGTACAAGCTCTCACGCCCGACTCGCTCCACACTCGTGGACTCTGCTGTGTCTCCAGTCTTCTCCTGCTGGTTGATGAGCTACCTCAACTCTGTCTGTCCACTTGTCCAACTGTCTGTCTGCATCTCTGGCTGACTGTCTCTCTGTCTGACCGTCTCTCTGACTGACCGTCTCTCTGTCTGACCGTCTCTCTGACTGACCGTCTCTCTGGCTGACCGTCTCTCTGACTGACCGTCTCTCTGTCTGACCGTCTCTCTGGCTGACCGTCTCTCTGACTGACCGTCTCTCTGACTGTCGATCTGTCTGTCTGTCTGTGAGTTTGACTGCTGAGAGACTGAAGCTTCTCGAGCGTCAGACAGGAACCTGGTCCGAGACCCTCACGTTTGGACGGCGTCTGTCTCTGATCATCAGAAGACATCTGGACCTCTGACCTCTGACCTCCGCGCCCCCGCTGACGGGAGCACCCTCGACACCTGCGGCTGCGGCGGCGGCGAGCTGACGGCTGCGTGAGGCGGGCCGGCGCCTCACCGTCTTCTTCTTTAGGTAAAAACACAACACGCAGTCTCGACGTGGACGACGCAGACAGGAAGCTTGAGAGCCGTCAGAGACGACGGGCTTTTTTCCCACAGTCAGTGAACTCAGCGATGAGCAGCAGCGGGCCGTCACTGTAAGCCAGACGTTTACGGGCCTGCCAGGGAAAAAGTGTTTGACCGTTAGAAACGTGGCAAAGAAAAGCAAAGGTGGCGTCAGCGTCATCGCGCCGCCTTTACGATTCTCACGTCTGACGATCAGAAGCTCAGGAGCTCGCCGAGTTAGACGGCTGAGTGTCGTCTCACCGCCTGTGAGGCAGAAAATACCAGGAGAAACACCCAGGATCAGGATCAGGATCAGGATCAGGATCAGGATCAGGATCAGGACGCGATAAGGCCAGCCCGGCGTTTAGTTCACATTCACTTGAGTTGATTCGCTCACGTCTCAGCGCTTTTTTTCTCTCCTGGTTTCTTTCAGCAGATTAATAGTCTGCTGATTATTAATAGTGGCAGTTAAAAATACAGTTTATCATCCGACTAAAAACATCCTCGAGTCCCAGCATGTCAGCAGTCCGTGTGTGTGTGTGTGTGTGTGTGTGTCCGTGTGCGTGTGTGTGTGTGTGTGTGTGTGTGTGACAGGATGCAGAACAATACTGAGTGCAGGATAACACACATGTATGCAAAGGTCAGGCGAAAGTCTATACAAGGAAGTAATATTGTTATTAATTATGCCAGGAGCACTTGTGAAAGACATAAATGCACACACACACACACACACACACACACGCACACACACACGCACGCACGCACGCACGCACGCACGCACACACACAACACACACACACACACGCGCGCGCGGTGTGTTCAAAGCCTCGGGGTTTTTCAATAACAGGAAAGGAGGGGCATTTAAGACATTTTGATTAACATCTTTGATTTGATGTGAAACTCAACTTTTCTCAAAATTGTTTTGTTTACTTTTTTTTAAACATGTTGCAACTTTTCAGAGGTGAACTTCACTCATGAGCATTTTCAGTGTCTGACAACCAACACGTGGAGGTCCTTTGGAGCTCGATATCAGGAGTTTTTGTTCCTTTATTTTCATGTTTCACATAATTTCTTCAGCAGATTTTTCAGAGCTGAAAGTCACGAGTGAGTTTTTTCGGAGCAAATACGTGACGCGTAGCTTCGAAACATCAGTGCCGACCGCGGCGCCAGAACCTCCACGTGCTCTACAAAAGCAGCGCGAGGCCGCTGAACATGAGGACCGGCATTCATATTTACATATTTACCTGTTCTTCGTGAAAAGTACGGAGAGTAGAGGGAGAACCTGGTCTCGGTCCTCCGGAGACTCACTTCCTGTTGGTCATGTGACTGGTTGGACGTTCAAAGCGGGAACATGTGTGAGCACGCGACTGAAATGTGTAGTTTACCTGATGCACATCACGGATGAACAAGAGCAAGCAATCGGATTTTAGTGCCTCAATCTGCAATAAAAAATGCTAACAATCGTCAGGCAGAGAAACGGCAGTCGCTCAGTCGCCTCTCATGGCCTCATTCACGTCCGCGATTTAGCAAGATCACGTGGGAACTTCCGGCCCTCTGGGGCCCTTCGGGAGGGGCGGAGCTTCAGCCGAGGAGGAGCCTGTTGGGCTCTGCGACTCATCCGTTAAACATCCAATCAAAATCGATTTTATTCATAAAGCACATTTCAAAAGCAGCAACAGTCGACCAAAGTGCTGTACAATCAACCCCGACACCCGAAAAAATCAAATATTAACCCTGTATCGCCAAACGTGTCAACTAAGTTAATAACTCTGTTACTTTTTGGGAGACGCAAATAGTAACTACAAGTAATTACTTTTTTAAAGTGGTGAGCGCCATCTGTCCCGCAGGGTTCATTTGTAGGCTTGTAAAAACAGAATATAACAGAACGTCGTGGTCCACTGACTCGCCGGCGAATTAAAGCAACGACGGGAAAAAATCAGCGGAAACAATCATGAAAGATCAAAGATCAAACATAAGAATATGAAAACTTTAGTTAAAGCCGCCGACTGGCAGACGAGGAGATGTCAGCTGACTGCTGCCCCGCCCCCGCCCAGCCCCGCCCCCGTCATCTTGAATTTTATTCAGTGGTTCTTTGAGAGGCTTTTATTTTGAAAGTCTAACAATCATCAATGATCATCAATCATTGAGTTACGAGGCATTTTCAGTTTGACAAACTTTTGCGGTCATGCTGTTTTGATGGCTTTTGTTTTGAAAATTCAGCATTCAAATTTAAATTGAGCATTTAAACCTGTTGAGCACATACATGAGGAAAATGAAGATGTGTGTGTGTGTGTGTGTGTGTGTGCGTGTGTGTGTGTGTGTGTGTGTGTGTGTGTTTCACTTGGTCATTTTACTTTATTTTGTTTCAGTTACATTAAAACTTTGAAAAACTGACGGGCTTCAAACCTCCTCTGTGAGGTCCTATGAGGTCTGGGGGCTTTATTTTGTAAATCCAGTTTACCAATTTAGCTACCAGAAACTCTTATTCTGAAGATGAAACCATGAGGTTGAGGATCTGGGATCATTTATACTTTCTGATGTCACATCGCTCTCTCTCTCTCTGTATCTCTCTGTCTGTCTCTGTGTGTATGTATGTGGAGGCTCTTTTATTTTGAAAATCAAATGCACAAATTCAGATCTTACCTTTAGTTTGAAGTCCAGCTGACAAGATGGTGAATTTGTGTGTGGCAGTGTGTGTGTGTGTGTGTGTGTGTGTGTGTGTGTGTGTGTGTGTGTGTGTGTGTGTGTGTGTGTGTGTGTTTACAGTGGACATCTAGGTTTCCTTCCCCAGAGACAGGCGGAGGCGACTGTGGGAACTGCGAGTGAAGCTAAACTGAGATATGAACTCGGATATTTTTATTCTGGGGTGGGTGGACATCAGAGGTCACGGGGTCAAGATGGCAACACACACACACACACACACACACACACACACACACACACACACACACACACACACGCACGCACTCACGCACTCACGCACGTACTGTATATGTGCATATGTGCATATGTGCATATGAATAGAGTGTATCTTCCTTACTGGTTGCCGTAGTGACGCGGCGGCGGTCTCAGATGCCCTGATGTCATTCGGAGTCAGGCTCCGCCCACCTGCGTCACCAATATAACAAAGTTGTATGATTTGAGAAGCAGATCTTGAAGTTGCGTTGGCTGTTTCTTCTGGTTTGGCTGTTTCTATGCATCATTTTGATTCTGTTTGGTGTTTTAATCCAAATATCAAAGCAAAGTTTTAAATACAGATTATCATCTGTCACATAACAGGAATGGCCGACGGCGTCCATGAGCGCCGCCGTTCATCTCAAAGTTCCCGTTTACACACACACACACACACACACGCACGCACGCACACACGCACGCGCACGCACGCACGCACGCACACACACGCACGCACGCACACAAACACACACACACACACACACACACACACACACACGCACGCACGCACACACGCACACAAACACACACACACACACACACACACACACACCACCAGCACCCCCCCGGCAGGGTAACTCCCAGGGAACATGATCATCATAGTGGGATTATTGAGAAGACGGAGAGCCAGTACTTTTCCACTCCACAACGGTGGGAACTTCCCTTTATGGATCGGAGCCGCTGCTCCTCATCTTCCTCTCGGCTGCTCCTCATCTTCATCTTCATCTCAGCTGCTCCTCATCTTCATCTTCATCTCCGCTGCTCCTCATCTTCCTCTCAGCTGCTCCTCATCTTCATCTCCGCTGTTCCTCATCTTCATCTTCCTCTCAGCTGTTCCTCATCTTCATCTTCGTCCCAGATGTTCCTCATCTTCATCTTCCTCTCCGCTGTTCCTCATCTTCATCTTCCTCTCCGCTGCTCCTCATCTTCCTCTCCGGTTTTCGCCACATGCAGTCTGTCCTTCAAAGAGAGCTGCAGGGTTCCTGCGTCGGAACAGTTTCTATGTCTCGCCTCTGCGTCATCCAGCCAGTGTTGCTCATCTCTCAGTTGGAACCTTCAGTCATTCAAACATCACATCAATACGACGGGATACTTTTACCTCAATGTGACTCATGTAGCTCTTCTGCTGACGTGGATATGCGATTTAAAAAAGGGTCATCAAATAACACGTCGGCCGATTATAACACATTTATGACAGAAGCAAATAATTCAACTGAATAAAGAGTTCTTACTAAATAATTCAACAAAAAAGTTTAATGAAGATGTTATCAAAAATTGAATTAAACACAAATAAAATGGACACTTCATCACCATCAAAGCCACACACACACACGCACGCACACACACGCACGCACGCACGCACACACACACACACACACACGCACACACACGTGCACACACACACACAGCTCATCTCCGTGACATCACACAGTCCATCTTCGACGAGGCGGCACACTAAAAAAAGGTTTCACGGCAACATTAGAAATGATCATAGCAGCTATTTAGCTTTTTAAAGATAAAAAGATTCAACCAAAAACATTCAAACTTCATGTCTGCTGGTGGAGCGAGTCAAAGGCTGCTCATGTTGGAAGCTAACATTGGAAGCTAATGTTGAGGGCTAATTTTGGAATGCTAACGTTGGATGCTAATGTGGAATGCTAATGGTGAGGCGGTTCTCTGCTCCTCAGGTGGACCTGGTCCCTGCTGGGTGGTTCTGACTGACGCTGTGATTGGACATGGCTGACTGGAGTCTGCTGGGAAACTTCCTGGAGGAAGTTCAAGAGCATTCGACCTCCATCGGGAAGGTAGCAGTCACACCTCAGCACATCAGCATCCTCCCCTCATGAATATGGTTTATAATCGCCCAGGTTGTGCTAGCTAATCAGTCTGAGTCTTCCTTTTATACATGTTCATGTTAGCTGAGAGTTTTTTCTAATATTTGGACAAAATATGGCCAGAGGGCCAGAACTGGTCCATGTATGGTCTCTGCCCGATGCTCATGGTCCTCAAAAGAGGACTGAAGCCCCGTTTCCACCACACAGTTCGGTTGGCTCGGTTCTGAATGTTCTGCATTAGAACAAATAGTTCCAGTTAGCATTTCCACAGCAGACCGTAGTGTATATGGTAGGCGGGGTTTATTCATGGCCATCGTGTGGAACCTCCTCCAGGTCTTCCTGTCCACACGCTCCGGCTGTTGTGGTCTTTGACACCAGGATAATCTCTGCCGAGCTTTTAGCTTCTGCTCCTTGGTCGCTTGGCCGCTGGCTGGAAGCCCTCTGCAGCCTCTCTGAGAGACCAGCTGGAGAACCCTCTGGAGAACCTCCTGGTTCCTCACTGCTCCGCCCAGCTTCCACTGCAGCTCCTCCCTCCCTCAGGATTACGCGCGGAAAAACCAAAAGTCTGGAATCTCCACTGGTGAAAAGGATGACATATTCATACGTGGCGCGTTTGTGGTTCATTCCCACCGCCGCGTCTCGATCTGTGCGACCAATCAGCGACCGCGGTGGGTCCAGCTCCACCCTTCCAGGCTGGGATCAGTGTGCCAGGTACCCCAATGGAGGTTTAACCAAGACCAGGACGCTCCGGTTTCTTTGGTACCATCCACAACTCGTGTCAGTGGAAACGCCAAATAAAAGCAAACAGAACCGAACTGGTCGGTGGAAACGGGACTTCAAGAGGAGGCAGCGAATGACGCGAGTGGAGCGTTAGAATGAGTCGGTGCTGCCGTGCTGCACCTGATTCCAGCAGAGGGCTCAGCGACAGGTCTGAAAGAAGGAGGGAACTTCTATGTCGTTGATATTGTGGATTAACTAATCAAGAAATATGAGTAATAAAAGCTGTGTAATCTTGGAGTTTCTGTTTGCTGCGGCTCATCGGCGTCTCCCCGCTGCCTCTCAGGTCTGGCTAACCGTCCTGTTCATCTTCCGCATCCTGGTCCTGGGGACGGCCGCCGAGTCCTCGTGGGGGGACGAGCAGGAGGACTTCAACTGTGACACGGAGCAGCCCGGCTGCGAGAACGTGTGCTACGACAAAGCCTTCCCCATCGCGCACATACGATACTGGGTACGAGCGGCCAATCACCAATGCGGCCACTGCGATGAGCAGTGGTCTCAAAGGTCAAAGGTCTCAGGAGGTGACGATGAGATACAAACCCAAGTTCTTAGTTAGCTTAGCTTTGCTAACCGTCATCCAGCCTTCATATTTTCAAACGACCTCCAGCAGTTTTGATAAACTGAGTGTTTAGAAGTTGTTGTTTTTTTCCCAGAAAAATATCTTTTCCTCACTGGGAATTCAGGGAACTCCCAATTCAATTATACTTTATTAATCCCTAGGAAGGGTTCCCCCAGGGAAATTAGCTATAATTTTTTATAGCTTTTAGCTATATTATAATAAGTTTATGAATCTCCCAGATGGCAACAGGGTGAACTTTCTCTTTGCTTCATGCTTTAGTTTAACTGAACGTGTGTGTCAACTTAAATGTTGAATGCTTGGACCAGAAACTCGAGAGGAACGTCCAGAACCTTTGACAACTTCAGCTCTCTTCAACTGATGCCCTGTGGTTGCCAGTTGTCCTTGAATGCAGCATCCCTGTTTCCAGCACTGTGCTGAACATGGCTCCTCCTTGAATGTGGCGTTTGGTGACCCGTCGTTGTGGGCGTGTCCGCTGGTTGCAGGTGCTGCAGATCGTGTTTGTGTCCACGCCCAGCCTGATCTACATGGGCCACGCCATGCACACGGTCCGCCGAGAGGAGAAGAGGCGGAGCCGCGAGGAGGAGGAGGGCGGGGACGGGGGAGGCAGGGAGGACGACCCCGGAGGAGGAGGGGAAGAAGAAGGAGGAGAGAAGCACGGGAGGAAAGGAGAGAAGGACGGAGGGAAGGAGAAAGGAGACAGTCCGTCACCGGGTCGAGTCCGTCTGAAGGGGGCGCTGCTGCAGACCTACGTCCTGAGTATACTGATACGAAGCATCATGGAGGTAAGCGCCGCCACCGCCGCCGCCATTGCTTTTGGCTATATTATCAAATGAATAACTTCATGGAAAGATGCCGGTGGAAGATGTGCTAATGTGGAATGCTAATTTTGACTGCTAACATTGAGCGTGAGTGTGGAAAACTGATGTGGGATGCTAATGTTGAATGCTGATGTTAAAAGCTAATTGGGAATGCAAATGTGCAATGCTAATGTGGAATACTAATGCCAGAAGCTAGTGTTGAACGCTAATATTAAAAGCTAATTGGGATTGCTAATGTGGATTGCTAATACCCGATGCTAGTGTTGAATGCTAATGTTAAATTCTAATGTGGGATGCTAATGTTGAATGCTAATGTTAAAAGCTAATTGATAATGCGAATATGGAATGCTAATGCCGGATGCTAGTGTTGAACGCTAACGTTGCTCTGCATAAACTGGTGTTTTCTAACATTTGAGTTAACATTACAAAACACCAAAGTGTGTGAGGTTGTCACCTGATTCCTGCGTTCTCCTGCCCCCGGTGGCCGAAAAGCAACGATGCTGCTTTTAGTTTGTTGCTTACGTGACTTTTCTCTTCTTATTACTTCGTAAAATCAAAGTGCTTCAAAATGTTGTCTGTGTTTTGCACCCGCTAACGTTGACGTGTGAATGCTAACAGCTCTCCAATCCTTCTTCTGAGCGTTTCAGAAACCATTTATGCTTCCATTCAAAGTTTTTAATGCTTTTTAAAAAGAATATTGAGCGTTTTCTTTAAAAATGGTGCTTTGAATCAGTGGACTAATCTTTTTAGCTCTAATTGCTGCATCGCCATAGCGACGTATTAAATGTGCAGCCTTCTTAAGCTTCAGCACTGAGAGCATCTTTGCTTCGGCATGTCAGCTTCACACACGCTTGTTATTGTTTTTTTAGCCCTTTCAGTACTTAATCTAATTAGTTGCATGAACATTAAAAGCTGTCTATTATTGTACATATCGGGGGGAATTTTGATACTCAAATGAAGCTGCGTTGAACGTAAAATGACGACGTCTCCGACTCTCAAACTCAGCGTGAAGTTCAGCTGCACATAGAAACAAGGTTTCCTTTGATTTCCCACTTTTTAGAATCATAGAAAAGTTACCACAAAAAAATCACAAATGACAATGACGGCAAAAAGGTAAACGTCCTCATGTTCAAAATTTTTCATGCATACAGAAAAATGTATGCAGCACAAATTCTGATTTAGTCATGTAAAGATGTTAATTGATGACTAACGACGATTTCAAGCCGCGAGTGAAGGTTCATGCATCCGTGCAGGTGGTGTTCCTGTGTCTGCAGTACTTCCTGTACGGAATCTTCCTCCATCCTCTGTATGTCTGCAAGGTAAAGTCACGTCACCGGCCCATTATTTTAAATCCCATTTCATGGATTTTGGAGGCAAACTGTTGGTGACGCGCTCGCCCCCCTCAGGCCTGGCCCTGCCCCCACCCCGTCAACTGCTACGTCTCCAGACCCACCGAGAAGAACGTCTTCATCGTCTTCATGCTGGCGGTGTCGGCCGTCTCGCTGGTGCTCAGCGTCCTCGAGCTGCATCACCTGGCCTGGAGGCACTGCTGCAGGTGTGTGTGTGTTTGTGTGTGTGTGTGTCTGACTCCTGAATCAGATATTTAAACTCAAACTTTGATCTTGCGACCACACGCAACCAGACGCGACATGAGTCATCAGGAAGACAGGAAGTGACTTATATGGTCGTTGCGTTTAGAAGGATTGTCGAGTGTTGGAAAGATGTCGTTACCAGAAGTTCTGCATTTCGTGGTTTTACGATATTTCAATACACGCGACTCTGTTCAACAGTTAAACACACAAAGTAGTTTAAAAATGAAGCTCATCTTCTTTTACCAGTGTTCTGCGGGCCTCCACCAATGACCTCTGTCTGGCCCGTGACATCATCAAAAAGAGCCAAAATGACTAATTAGCAACACGGCAGATGGCTTTTCCCAAACCTTGTATAAACTGGACTTTCAAAATAAAAGCCTCCAGACCAGGGGTGTTAAACTGGTCTGTGAAAGGGCACAAAAGGACCTCACGGAGGATGTTTGAAGTATGTCCGTTTACATCTCCGTCTCATCTGGACGTTAAAAATGGATGCTAAAATGGACGTTCCTAACTTGGAGAGAGCCAATCCTCTAGCAGCATGACTTTGTAACTGAGATCAAATTTCCCAGTAGTATGCTAGATATTCAAGAGTCAGACTTTCAGAATAAAAGCCAGCAGCTCAGAGAGAATCAGACGGGTCACGTTCATCTGTAGCAAATGTCTAGGCCCATAAAAAGGTGCAAATGATAATGATTAACAGCGTTTCTGTTTTTTGCCATCTGATACTTATTTTCAGCTACAGAAACTATTCTAATATCAGCATATCATGTCAGTTTATATGAAATACACAGCGTTCCAAATTATTATGATATTTTTCTCTGATTTTCCAAAATAGTCGATTCAAACAGTCATCAAACATGTTATCATAATCAGCCGGATATCATTCAGATTGTATTGAACAAACCCCCCAATGATAACAGTATTGTTTTATAAATGCCCACTATTATGCACAACAGAGTTTCAAAACAGTTTATTGGTTGTAAAGAACTGAAAATGGTCAATTGTTGAATTTGTAGCATTAGGGGGTTTTATCACTTACTGAAATTAAAAGCTTTTTCAATCTAAAACATCTTCATCGCAGCCTTCTGTCATATCACGCTCAGAATTTTTGCATCCTTTGAATTTCTGTCAGACAAACGTGTGCGATTAAGGACGCGGCTGCTAAAATGCCGTCGCAGAGCAGCACTCAGGGATGTGAAGGTGTTGGTGCCTCTGGAGTCCCGGAGCTTTTTATTTAAAAAGAAAAAAAACTTGTTCAATAAAATTTGAATTGTACCCAAACGGGTGATGACTTGAAAATTAAAGTGTCTATTTAGGTTTTCCGACTTAGGAGAATCCGAGAAAAATATCATGTGCATAATAATTTGTGTAAACCAGTACATGCATATATGAAAGAATGTGTGTGTGAAATATACATAAACAGGGCAACAAATATATAAATACGTGGATGTACATCATCATCAATGAGTCAATATCGTTAAATTCGACACATGTAAAGTGTGTTATTTATTTCAGACTTTTTTCCTCATGCTCATTTTAATGTTTATCATATTATTTCTGGAATATTCATGTCTCCATATGAGCGAGTTATTTCATATAAGTCAATAAATCACCCAGCTCTGATTGGCTGAACCTCCTGGTTGCAGGCGCTTGTTCCTCTCGGCGAGGACCACCGCCGCCGCCGCCGCCGACGCCTCGCTGGTCCGACAGCGCTCTCTGTCCCCTCTGCCGCCGTCAACGCCGCCTCCTGACTTCAGCCAGTGTGTGATTGGCTCCTCCCACTTCATGCCCCTCCCTTTCCCCCACCATCGCCTCGCCAACCAGCAGAACTCGGAGAACATGGCCACCGAGAAGCACAAGCTGGCCGCCGCCGTGGAGGAGGAGAACCACCTGCAGCTGAGCTGCTACTCGCCGGCGTGGCAGAAGATGGCCAACGGTCGGATGCAGGACAGCGACTTCCTGCGGGCCGACATGTCGTGCTACAGCAGCGCCAGCAGGGACAGCGGCTGCCCGCAGGTCCAAAATGGCGGCCAGGACAGGCTGATGCTCTCCCTGGAGGGCGGGCTCTGCCAGAGGGACAAACGCCGATTCAGCAAGACCAGCGGAACCAGCAGCCGCACGCGAGCGGACGACCTCGCCGTCTGACGGCACGCCGCCTGCACGGCTGGACGCTCTGACCCCGCTAGCTCCACGCCGCCCCCGCCGCCCCCTCTGTCCTCGCCGCCTCCGTCCCTGCCGCCTCCTCGCGGCTCCCCCGCGCATCTGTGGCCTGATTCACGACCAGCCGACATCCAAACGCCCACATGTACCAGCACGCAACGCTCGTCACGCCAAACCCCCCAAACCCTGCCCAGCCCGCGGGGGGGCGTGTCCCGCCGCGGTTGAGCACGCCCTCCGGAGGAGGAGACTCGAGATCCAAGCTGAAATGGACAGTAGTTCTTCCCACACACCAGTGAGGTCACTAATGATGTCACCGCTGCGATGGGATGTGATGGGATGCGATGGGATGTGATGGGATGCGATGGGATGTGATGGGATGTGATGGGATGTGATGGGATGCGATGGGATGTGATGGGATGTGATGGGATGTGATGGGATGTGATGGGATGTGATGGGATGCGATGGGATGCGGCGCTGCAGCTCGAGTGTGTTTGAACCGTCCTCACGCGGGAGAGAACACGGAGAACGTCGGTCACGTCTGACCGACCCTCAGCTGGAGCCTCCTCCGCTGCGGCTTTGCTCCAGTCTGAAGGACGTGATGATGATGATGATGATGATGAAGGCGAGGATGGACGCCGAGTCACAGCCGGGATGCTCCTCCACCCGAGTGGCCACGCTGATCCACCAATCACAGGCTTCACTCTTCAGCTTTCACGTTAATCTTCAGCATGAATTTCATTTTTCCTGCTTTACACTGGACATCAAACGTGGCGCAGCAGGAACAAGCAAACGCGTTCGCCACTGCGCCGCAGGTCTCTGCCGATGGTTCTACCCCTTCTGGGCGCCGGTGTGACGAAGCTCTGTACTTGATTGTATTGTCATATATTAATTTCTGGTCATAGATGTGAACATCTCCGCACATGTAGAGGCAGACTGGCTGTGTTACATGTTCATGGCCGGTTTGGACTGCTGAGCGTTTAGTATGTATTTGTTTTGTGGTGATAATGTGAACGTTGATTGTCTTTGAAAGGCTCCGGTGTTGTTTGAAAGGTGGACGGAATAATAGAAACGCCGGCCTGAATGTTTATTCACAAATTATCAAGAATTAATAGCCAATTTATAAATACAAATAAATATAGTGAGCATGTGAAATGGTGAAGTTCTCCCTCACACACTCTCACTCACATTTCAAGAAAACAGCAAATTGAAAGAGGAGCCGTTTCCATCGGCGCCCAAATTAACCCGCTGATTCACGTTAAAAACGCACAGCTGGATTATGATATGGTGAACCTTCTCTGGTCCACTTTTAAGACGGCTGAGTCATGTTCCTCGGCGCCGGCGCCGCGCGGCGGGAGCGCGAGCGGCGGCGGCGCTCTGCGTCGCCATCATGGCTGACATCATGGTGATCGAGCGGAGGGATGAACCGTGATATTCATGTGTCATCATCAGTGATGACACACACACACATACACACACACACACAACACACGCACGCACACACATCTGCACAAACACACACAGACACACACAAACATGCACACACACACGCAAGCACGCACACACAAACACACGCGCACACACACACGGGCACACAAACACACACACACGAACACACACACAAGCACGCGTACACACGTGCACAAATACACACACGCACACACACAAGAGTGGGCATTTATGACATCACCATGACAACGTAGAAGGCCTTATTTTCGTGACCAGGAATGCTTAAGATGCCACAAACGTGTAGAGGCAGGAACCCGCGTCACCACGCTCCCTCTCTCCCCCTCCCTGAGCCCATGCAGACCCCCTCTCTCTGTGGACCCTCTCTCTCTCTGTGGACCCTCTCTCTGTGGACCCTCTCTCTCTGTGGACCCCCTCTCTCTGTGGACCCTCTCTCTCTCTGTGGACCCTCTCTCTGTGGACCCCCTCTCTGTGTGGACCCTCTCTCTGTGGACCCTCTCTCTCTGTGTGGACCCTCTCTCTCTCTGTGGACCCTCTCTCTCTGAGTGGACCCTCTCTCTGTGGACCCTTTCTCTGTGTGGACCCTCTCTGTGTGGACCCTCTCTGTGTGGACCCTCTCTGTGTGGACCCTCTCTGTGTGGACCCTCTCTCTGTGGACCCTCTCTGTGTGGACCCTCTCTCTGTCTGGACCCTCTCTCTCTCTATGGACCCTCTCTCTCTGTGGACCCTCTCTCTCTGTGGACCTCTGGGAGACGCTGCTGAGAAGGTCCCGAGTCTCCAGGCTGGTTCCCATGACGAGCGTCCCATTTAGAGCTGAGGTCGGCGGCGGGGTCGCCTGGAGGCACCGGGAATGTTTTCTGTTTTCCTTTCGTCTCGTCCCATCGCGGCGTGCCGCCACATTCCTGCTTCCTCCATGTTTACAACTGGAGCACCAATCGGAAGGCCGGCATCGCGCTGAACAACAAACCGCTGCTCCTCTGGCCACGCCCCCAGCCAGCGATGTCACAGGAGTTGTTTTGCAGGCACAGAGGGTCAGATGATCTGCGGAGCTCCAGGCTCGTGAAATTTACCAAATCATTAAATCATAAAACTAAACATTTGACACTATTATGAATGAATGAACGGATGAATGCAAATGTGTATTAATGGTTGAATGAAGGACACATAAAGAAGATAAATAATAAATAAACGGGCTGAATCTTAAAAATCCGAATTAGAAGAATAAATGTGGGGATGTAGAAGTGTGAAATATTCACTTGAAAAATCATATACTGCTGAACGTGCAACTGCATAAAGCACTCTGTGGACAGAAGAGCCCCCTTGTGGCCAAAATATACAACTGCAGTGCTCAAACGACACATGATAAAATCTGTGAAGTTCAATGATGTGGAATCTGCTAATAAGATGTGTTTAATGATGTAATGACACCTGGAGTGGTCGTTCCTCTTGGGGACACTGTGTTCACTATGGAATATCACACACACACACACACACACACACACACACACACACACACACACACACACACACACACACACACACAGAGCTGTTCATCCATCCATCTGAGTCATGTGTCAGATGTATTTATATCTCAAGTGAGACCCTCAAATATCACGTAGAGCCTGTTACATGAAATCTAACACACCAATAGCACACCTGTTATTCACCTGTAACACACGTAACCACCTGTAATTCACCTTTCACACACCTGTACTACACCTGTAATTCATTCACCTGTGATACACCTGTAACTCAATCGTAATTCACTTTTACCACACCTGTAACACATATGTAATCACTTGTAACGAACTTGTAATGCACCTGTTATTTACCTGTAAGTCACCTGTAACACACCTGCAATTCACTTGTAACATGCCTGTAGTTGTAACACACCTGTAGTACACCTTCAACACACATGTAGCACTCTTGTAACACGCCTGTAACACACCTGTAGTACACCTGTAGTACACCTGTCACACACCTGTAGTACACCTGTCACACACCTGTAGTACACCTTTCCGTTTTCCAGTCACACGCGTGAAGTCAAGCGTCACAGCAGCAGCGTTGGGTGAGTTTAGCGCCCCCTGTGGTTCCTCTGCAGCTGATGGGTCATCGTTTCATCAGTCTGATGATGCTGCGTTGTCAGGTGGATTTTCCTGGTGTAGAAGAAGAGTGGAGTACTTCAGTGTGCAGCGCCGTCCTGGACCAGCAGGGGCTACTAGAGTTCCATGAGTCTGATGTCACTGCTGGTTTGATTTAGGGTTTTTTTTGTTTTGTTTTTTCTCAAAGCTTTTATATTTGAGCATTTTCCCAATAGAAAAACTGACGTTATACATGAACAATTCAGGCATCCTAGAAATGACTGCATTTATTACCCAGTGTCTTATATGTGCATATGTCCATATGTGCATATGTGAACATTACCACAAATGGAAATATTAAGGTGCTGGAAACAGGGCAGAGATAATAAACCTTAAAAAATGAGTTGTTTCTTCAATCTGATGAACTTTAATATGACAAAAGTCAGAGGAACAAAGCCGTGAAAATGTTAAATGATCTAAAGACAAATGTCATTTTCTTTCTGTCAGAATTCTCTTTATGAAGTAAAAATGACACTTTTTATTATTTTCTGCTCAGCAAACCTCTGTGGTCCTGTGTGTGTGTAAAAAAAAGGAAAAAGGCTTCTTTTTATTTGAGTTTCAGTTTCTAGTCTCAAACATGAAACTCTGAGCTGCTGGCTGCTGATTGGTCCGCCACGCGTCACCTGACCTGCCTGACCTGACCTCCCACCACACGCTCACCTGTCCCCCGTCCACCTCCACCAATCATCCCGTCTCTGCTTACGGTGGAGTTACATATGTAACTCTGCATCGCGACCACCAGAGGTCACTGGTGCACCTGCTGTTTTACAAATGGAAATTTAGCATTAAAAACAAAGCATTAGACAAGCAATATGGGGCTTTATGGAAATTACCGTGGAACTCAGCTAGCAAAAAAACAAGCAACATTTCATGTCTTTAGCCTTTAACATTTCTTCTGATATTTCTTCTTATTGTTTAATGTACTTGTGGCTGCCTTTTTCTTCGTTATCATTGTTATATTTGTTAACTTCCCCCTGTGTACTTTTCCAGTTCTATTTTCTATCCATATTCAAACAAAGAGAACATCTAATGGATTTGTTGTAATCAGATGAACATGAATAAATCAATGAAGCAGCGATAATCTTTTACATGAGTTATATCAGCGCTGAAGTTTGATGAGATAAAGGTGTTTTTGCAGCGTGATGAAACATTTGAAGGTCCTGCAGATGTGAGCAGAAACTATCGTGCTTGTTATCTTGATTTTATTTGTCTGCAATCTGTATTGGTCACTCTCGCGAGGTTTCAGCCGATGGGATCGAATGTTTGAGGAAAGATGGCGTCGCCGCTGTAAACGGAGGTCAGAGAGGAAACGAGCTGCCGGTTACGTAACCGGCACGCGAGCAGGCCACGCCCGGTCGTGACCTTTACACGCGCCAGAAAGCTTCGCTCTGATTGGCCGGGAGGGCAGAACATATGGACGCTCAGCTGTTTAGACGATAAACACCTTTGACAGTGGCGAGCGGGTCAGGTGTCAGCGCAGCTGGTTTACAGGTGACGGTGATTTACAGTGCAGCTAACCTCATTAGGGGCTTTGATTTCTGCTGGCGGATCAGCGGCTCATGAAGACGTGTGAAGATAGATCAAAGCAGCGCTTGTTGCTCCTCAATAATTCGTTAAACCTTCCGGGTTTTGTGTATTTTTGTCTTCTAAGGAATGTTCATGCTTTTAGTTATTTAATATCCAAACTAGAAGGCTCTGTTTGACATGTCCACGTCCTCATTCCAGGCTAAGACCTTGTGAGACCATTATGAAGATAACTCATGACATCTACTGAACTTTAACCTTCTGTACAAGTGACCAAACCGTTTAGTCCTCACGTGCAGGCCTGACACACGCAAACAATAAAACAAGGTTAAATATTGGGGCCGCCGCCGCGGCCACTTCATGACGTGGCTGATTTCAGGTGAGCGATCAGGTCCTGGCGCTCCACCTTCTTCTTGATGCCGGCCAAGATCATTTTTGTTCCAGGAATGTACTTCTTGGGGTTCTCCAGGTCCTCCATCAAGGTGTCATCGCCCCACACGATACCTGGGGAGGGACCAGAGACGAGGACTCATGCAGCTCACGGGTCAGGGTTCACGGGTCAAAGGTTAAAGCTCCACCTTGCAGGCGGTCTCATGATGAGATCAGCCGTCGCTCTGTGGACAACGTCCAAATACTTTTGACCAAACAATATCTGAAACATGAAGAGTTGCCATTTATGTGTTCAGTGATCATTGCAGACAAACGTCATGGCAGCTCCTCAAAAGTGAAGCCAAAACGCCTCCGTCTCCCCCTGGTGGCTGAAGGTAGCACAGCTGATGAAACCCCGCCTCCTCCATGTTAGTGGGCGGGACTTGGACCACACTAAAATATCGATCATTTTTCCACAAAGATGGTTTCTGTCATTTCAGGTAGTTTTTATTGGTGTTTTTGATTAGTGATTCGATGCTGTAAAGGGGGCGTGGCCTCATGACTGACAGCTGCTCTGAGTGACATCCAGGAAGTGGTGGAGGCGTTTACAGACGTGTGTTTAGGAATCCTACATGAGAGAGTGGAGAGGACGCATGACACTGACTTTATATTACTGTTACTGGCTTTTTAATGGTAAACGGACCACTGGTGATTGAGGTGGGCGGGGCTTAGGTACCGCAGCGCCATTTCCTGATGGCTACTGAGCAGACTGAACGACATCACCAGCA
>CAAKHG010038012.1:5173-17846 GCA_901007715.1 Dactylopterus volitans
ATGAATATACATTCCGTACTTCCCCTCATCTAATGGTGAGGAGACCACAAACAAATGAGGATGCAGCGAGCTCCATGCTATGTGTTGCTGTGCAAAAGCCACAGCATGATGTCTTTCTCTGTGTATAGGGAGATTTGTGATGTAATGCACACAGGAAACCTTCATCAATTATCGTTATATAAAACATTCAGCATCCTAATTCATTTTTAGGGCAGGTTTTAGAGCATCTGGGGAAAAGATAACAGCAATAAAAAGCAGAGCTATTTGCTGTGCTCAGCTTTTCACACAAGTGGAGTGAGGGGGGAAAAAAAACAGTCCGACTGCTGTGGGGTAAAAAAAGTAAGCCATAAGTCCTTTTTCTCGCACTACCTTTATGACAACTGTAGCAAAGGTTTGAAGTTTAATATTGAAATCTTAGACATGGATAACTGATGGTTTTGGTTTAAGATTTTTATATTCATCGTGCTCTCACAAGTGTGTTCTAAAGGAGTTGTATCTCCTTCAAAATGTATCTTGTCTCTCTTCCGATGTCTTTAACAAAATACAACAAGGGTAACAATACATGATGGCAGGCACAGTAACATTTTGTTTGAAAGATGTTGATCAGATTGTTCTAGGTTGACATCTTCATTCTAGTCAAGAGTGACTAACTGAAGCAGGATCTTTATCCTTTATACAAATTGTATATTTATAATTGGACATGTTTGACATGCAAGAGTGTAGTTGCAGTTACTCCAACTTCAAAGAAAGGTTACGTTCACCACTATTATACCAGCTGAATTCATCACCCCAACATTGGAATCAGAAAGTTCTCAAACAAGACATTTTTAAACATTATGTCTACCTTTTTTCTCTTATTTAAAAGAAATTACAAAATCTAATCAAATTATCTAAGTTTCACCGTAATCCTTCCACATACTCCCAAAGTGCTTTTTTTTCCATTTTACCCAATGCGTCAAGAAACTTGCCTTAAATGCCTCTTAGGTTTTTCATCTACACGCTTTGCTGTTGCAGCTGCTGTGTCCATCTGCCGAAAATATTCTCATACACCCACACAAGAAGAAACCCAAGCTCACTTTGTTGTTCCATTTCAAAACCTTCTTAACACTTCACTATCATTTCTGTAATTTAACCCGTTTGATTTTTTTCAAGAGATACTCTTCTAAAAGCTGCATTATGTAACTACATTATGTAGCTTCAAAACAACTTTGATGGCACTTGTTGAAGAACAACATGTTGAACTCCCAAACTTTCACTGTGTAACTTGGAATGCATAACCATGTCTGCGTAGATACTCAGTGATCCAAGTCAAGGTGAGGTAGTGGAAAACTGGACTTCTTTTCATAGTTTGGAGACCTTTCTCTTCTCATCCAAAAGGATTCTTCATTTCTGGATGGTAAGTGGGGATTCTTAGGTATTGAAAATCTTGCTTGGTCATTGATACTTAGAAAGTTGTGAAGGTCACCTGAGAGTTGCTGACCCACTCAGGCCATCATGTGACACATTATAGGCTCACAAGAGTCAAGGTGAGAATGGCTTTTGAGTTGTCTGGAGGGATGTCAGGATTGCGTTGTATGTCGATGATACCGTAAGTGTTTTCTTAGTCCCTCTCCTCTGTTAAGAGACAGACATTGCAATTTGATGTAAATAGATTCTTCCACTGCTCTTTCAAACCACCTGTCTTCTTGCTCCCGAATGTGAACATTACTGTCCTCAAAATGTAAATATACTGCCAAGTCTTCAGCTGAGGATCCCCTGTGTTGTGCCATTCATCTGTGGAACTGTAGTTTAGTTTCACCAATGCAGTATATAGGTCAGGGCACTCCTCATTGCATTGGGCTGCATTCACTACATTGCTCAGCTAGTATTTAGGTGTTTTGTCCTTGGGATGAACCAGTTTTGTCAAAGAAAAAAAAAAGTGTTGCTGGGTCTGAAGTGCAGTGGGATATTGTGTTTGGAAAAAAATCTGTCACAGTTTCTCAGACACTCCAGCCACAAACAGAACAACAATGTTGTACCACAATTTTGTGCCTTTCCTTTCAGTTTTGAAGCACCATGCTTTCTGGTTCTCTTCACTGACATAGCAAGGACCCAGTTGTGATTGCAACATGTTTTAAAACTGTTATATGAGTACACTTCTTTTCTTTTTCCATCTGCTCTGGTGAGAAAATTCTCAGCTCAGTGATGTAGGCTCTGATATGTTCCAGTGGGTGGTGGGAGTCAAAGAGTAGGTATGGTCTCAGTGTGTGGGCTTTCACATTCAGTGTTGAGGCTTTTATCCTACAAAATGTATAGAGTGTTATCCCTGACATCCTTCTGAATTCAAGGTTAATATCCACCAGGTGTTTAAGAGTACATGCATTTATACCGAACCTTCACGGTACAGATGTCGTGATTTGGCACAGACCTTCAAATATTGAGTACATTTGAATGTGAAAAAAGTCAGTCACATTTAACAGTGCCCACATTTGATCCCAGGTGGCAGTAAGGTGCCTAAAAGCACAGATGACAGACAGGAGCTCGAAGAATCATCTGCTTCCTTCAAATCACCTGAGTAGCAAAACTCTGGGTTCCCTGTGCACTCCAGCAGCAACAGGTGACATTGTCAGCGATGTTTGGCAGCAAAACATCCAAATGCATATTAGATAGCATCCCCCAGATATGCTGATCATCTGATTCAACTCCAGCCATTTTTAACTAGCCACCAGATGTGAACGATCAGACAGGACCAAAGACATTTCTGAGAATATTGGCATTTATAGTTACTCAACTACGAGCCCATATGCCGTAGTAGAGGACTCTTATGCAGTCGTAAAGGTATCCGGCTTAAAGTAATTATTAAAATTGCTAGAGCCTCTTTGAAATGTTCCATCCTGTGTGCACATAAGCCAGCTGGTGCTTCCTGCATTTACAGACATATACAAATGTTTACTGACATACAACCCCACTGTTCACTGAGTTGATATGTTCCTCGACAGCTTCTATTTCTTAAACTTTGATATTATTCCAGTTTTCATCCACATATCTGAAACACTGGCCCAGTGTTATTCCCTCACAGGTCAGTACTCTGTTTTCCACTTGCTCCATCGGCACTAACAGGCCACTTTATTAGCGAGCAAAGTGTGCCTAGTAAAAGGCCTTGCTGCTGCTACAGCCCATCTGCTTTAAGGTTCGACGTGTTCTGGGTGCAGAGATGCTCTTCTGCATCAGTTGAAATGAGCGTTTAATTGAGTACCTGTTGTGTCGATCGCCGCTTTAACCAGACTCGGTCACGCCCAAGTCTGAACTGGTCCAGCTCTCCGTCTCTCGGGTCCGAAGTCGATGGCTGCAGAGTATTACTCTGACAAAAACCCACCAACTCTGTTTAAGCTGGAGGCGAGGAGATTCGCCTGGCTGTCTCACTGCCTTGTCATCCGGACGTCTTATTCTGCTTCCGCTGGAGCACACTGCCAACTGAACAGCCCATGAGCTGGTCAAGTGCACACAGCCACACCCGTTATGGCAGCTCTCCTCTCATGATCGCAGCACTTGGTAAATGCCAGGAACTCTTTTAGTGGCTTGGAATAAACGCCACGAGGATATTGTTTTAAATAGGAGCCAGAGTAACCATTCAGAACCCCTGATGTTATAATACACCTTAAACCAAGTGTTTTACAATCATCAAAGTTACTCAAAAATTCAAGGTCCGCTGCTTCTCTTTAAATGCAAACTCAGTGCTTTATTTAAGCAATTTAGCAGGGTAGCAACAGCATAAAAATTGATTCCAAAAATTCAAATAGTGATTAAAAAATCCAAAAATCAACTCAAAAATCAGAAATGAGTCAAAAAGATTAAAATAGTGAAAATAAAACAGCTGAAGATGTAATACTACTCATCCTTTGCAATAGAGTTGGACCGGTAGGACTTCTTGGCCATGAAGCCCCAACCTTCACATTAAAACCCCCTTATTCCATCGAAGCCCTGCTGGTAGGCAGTGGTGAGCCGAGCGAGTCACAAAGTTCAATTTGTTACTTCAAGGGCTTGGTTGCGTGGTTGAATCATCATCGCCATCTTCCTTCCTCTAAACTTGAAGTATTTCTTTGTGAAGTCTCTGCTCCGATGCTGAGTTGCTCACAGGTCCAATCTCTTTTTCAAAGGTTGTTGAGAAGTCTTTTCTTGAAGAAGTCTCAGCGATGAGCGTCCCACGAAGAGTTTCTGCGTGCCAGGGCGGCGCAGCGATCGATCCCGCAACAGCGAAGATTCTTCTTGGGTGTTGGCTTTTATACCCCACTTCGGAGCATGTGATATCGTTCCTTTTGGGTACTTTTCCATAACTGCATGTCCCAACATGTTCATCGCCGCTCAGTCGACATTGCCTTTTAGTCTTCTTTAACACTGTGCTTTTACTCAGTTCCTCTTTGACCCATACTTTCTTACTGACTTCTTCACTTCTGCTTTTACACATACATGCTGTTTTACTTCAGTAATACAGATACATCTTAAATCATTAAACTATCATGATTAACACATTTCACGATAATGATTATTACATTTCAATATATTTCGGTCACATTGTTACCGTAAAATCAACACCATCATTAGATTATTTCATCTTCAAAGTATATCATAGAATCAACATCACACAATCAACAAGTGCTTCAGCATTTCAGCAGTTAGTGCAAATCATCATTGTCTCACACACACACTTCAGACTCTATGTCTCCCAGCTGTACTGTGTCTAATACTATAACTGGGTTACCTAGGTACTTACCAAACCTGTGATCTTATTCTCGTTACTCTAGTGGGGATTTCTGTGGGATTATCTTTAACTCTTGACTCAATGGTTCCGTGGCTGCGGTGCAACCTGTACCTTGATTTATGCTGGTCACTTGACAGTCGGCTTCGTAAGGCAGCTATCCCTGAAGAGTCTAAACACCCCAGTAATGGCTAAAGAGCTTCATATCGCATCATATGCCACATTCATCAAGAGATTGCCATGGTGGCAAGAACCACGTGCTGTTGAGGCTATATCAGTGCTGTTGGATTCCTGTTGCAGGTGTTGCCATAAGAAGATCCAAATGCGTTGTCTGTCACAGGCTACATGGAGTCACTGGTTAACAGCAAATGGCGGGACTTGCCTGTTAACAGGATTTCACCAGCTGAACCTCCATTCAGTTACGCTGGGGATGACTATTTTAGACCTTTGGACATCAAGCGTGCAAGGAGTCTTGTCAAAATATATGGAATCATCTGCACCTGTTTGGTGATAAGAGCAGTGCAAATTGAAATTCCTTCATCTTAAGACACAGATTGTTCGGTTAATGCCTTGTGCCAATTCATCACAAGAAGAGGAGAGATCAAGGACCTTTGCTTAGACATTGCCACTAATTTTATTGGTGCAGAGCGTGAGTTGTAATGAGCCATTGAAAGGTGGAAACTGGAGCAGATCAACAACGCGCTCTTATTGAAAGGTATCAAACTGACCTTTAATCCTCCTACCGGATCACACCATGGCAGAGCGTGGAAGAGGTTGATTCATTCCATCAGTGGGTTTTCTTAATTCAACTTTGAGGGCACAAAGTCTGGATGAGGAGGGACTCCAGACAGTCCTCTGTGAGGTTGAGTCCATTCTCAATAGCAGACCCATTACCAAGGAATTCACTCACCTAAATGACTTAGAAGCACTGAAACCCAACCATCTTCAAAGCAGAAGTTATGGCTAATACATCTTCTTTCATGCCATTCTATTATTGCCAGTTGTACCTTGCAGTGGTGCTTTACAACCAAAATGCAGACCACAAGCAAGCCACAACAACCACATGACAACCTGTCTACAAGGTCATGTTCCACAAGGTAAAGAATGCTGGAGCCACAATAAGACTTGTTAAAGCAGAGCCGACATACAGTAAGTTGTAAAACACTTCTATTTTCATTACAAACAATAATAAACCAACCGATAATGAATAAAACAGTTCCGACCATAACTTAGAGGGGGCATAAGAACATTATTTTTTAAGGAAATGTTTTGCAGATTATGTGAACAACTTCATGAGGCTGGTGTTTGAGGAGGTCTTTGAGGAGCTAATACGGAGAATGTTATTGCTCACCACATGTCAAGGTTCAATCAACTGGCGGGCCAACTGGCCAGCTTGATCCAGAAATGGCTGACAAATCTAGAGTGCTGTACATGATGGGATGACCACTCTATGGTGTCACCCCAGATCCCCCTAGCTCACAGAGCTGCCATACACAATATGTCTGAAGCATCTGTGTAAAATATAGACATGATTGCAGTTACAAATAAAAATAATCGCTATTGATGTATACATTTTTCTGTTTGTGTATAGTTGTGTTCTTTTTATGGTGGCATGAATAAATATATTTTGGTTAAAGTGTTATTTTATGTCATGAAAGCTTACCTAGCTTATTTTATTTTTTTATGATATGGATCCTGTGTCTACAATAAAGAAATTAAGTATTTTATGAAGTTGGATCTAATTACATAAAAATCTGATGAACTTACTCTTCCTCCGTTCTCCGCAGCAAAGGTCCATAGTCCATTCTATAGATATGGATATTCTGCAAGGTTTATGGGTTAAGCTTTTGGGGACCTGGTTCATTTGTCTGAGAAATTAATAAAAAAATAAAACTTTTGTTAGTGTCACAGAGTGCAAAAGTGTTGTTATATGAGTAAGGAGGCAACAACACTACAGAGGATCAAATAAGTGATGCATTTCATTGTCAAACAGGTAATACAAATTTGTTGGCGTATACAACACATCGAAATCTGCTGAAGTTCCAATGAACTTGCTCATAACAAATCAAAATTGAAAGCACACACACACACTACAAAAATATTTACCAGTATAACATTAAGAGAATTTCCCAAGTGCTTCACACAACTGCAGATAACATTAGCTGTGTGCGACTGTTATTACTACCAGCTAACTTGTAAGCCAGTTTGGTAATCTCAACGGAGCGACCAGCTGGCCAATCAGAACAGAGTGGGCTTTGCAGAGAGGGCTGGAGGCTTACAGAAATGAGCCATTTCTGATAAGACCCATTTCCACCAAGCAGTTAGGTACGGTATGGTATGGTACGCATTTGCTTGTGTTTCCACTTACAAAAGTTGTGGATGGTACCAAAGAAACCGTACCTAATGTTCCGATTAAGGTAACCCAAACCTGTTGGGATACCTGGCACAGTTGCTAACGATTGGTCACACAGATCAAGATGCGACGGTGGACATAAATCACAAACACAAATGTGCCATGTTTGAATATATCATCAATTTCATGAGTGGAGATTCCAGATGTAGTGCCTCACCAACAGCCTCAGACACAGGAGGTCTACATTTACTTCCAACAGCCTAAAAGTCCATATGTTGCTGAGCTCTCGTAACCTGAGCTGACCAGCAGGGTGCCAGCACAATATCCAGCTCAAATGGATAAGGTCCACTGAGGTCAGCCTGAAATTATGACATAATGTCAAAGTTAATAAACAAGCCAATAACCTAAACTCAGAAGTAACCATCACTGCTTTGGGAATCAGGCCGATCATCCCCAGTGGTGCGACAGAAGCACACACGTTAACTGCATTCCTCTTTCCAGGTTAAGCGATATCCTCTCACTCATCAGTGCTAGTAAAGCACGAAATTGCGTGGTTCGAGACATCAGATTTGTCCCTCTTAACTGGATGCCTGCAAGCCAGTGGATGCAAAGCCAGGTAGCTAACGTTGCTCTACCCGCTTCAAGAGGACAAAGGATGACAATGAGCCTTCATCTTACCTCCACTAATTCTGTGCGGCACACCAGAATTAGCTCACTTCACCAGAGGTCAGCCACCGCACCTAGAAGACGGTAGCCGCCGACAGCCGCAAACTGATGCCGCATCACCAGCAGGAAGGAGCCCAGGACAGACTACCGCACCTCATCTGTGTCAGACTCATGCTGCTCATAAGCTAAGCCAGTGAGTTCTGTGTAGCGTATACAAATAAAAGGGTCGTCGGAGCGCATTGCTCCACCATCTCTCTCTTCTTCTTCTCCTTTCTGCACTAACCGCCAACACACAGTCCACACATATCTGAGCACACATAAGTTAAGCCATGTCGGATCCGATTTTGTTGGTCCACTGCCCTTTTGCTCCACCTGCCTACTTTCAGCCAAACCCACAGGTTGTGACCGCCATTTTGTTTCGCCTCCCTACATCCGACCCCACCCACAGGTCTTGGCTGCCTTCTTGTTTGCCCCTTTTCAAACCTAACCACACACACACACACACACACACACACACACACACACACACACACACACACACACACGTGTATCTGTTCGTATGTAGTTAAAGAGTAGTTAAATGTAGAGATGGATTTGTGTGCAGTAGTGATATTCATTGTTTATTGATTTTACTGCTGTTAATAAATCTTGCTATATTTTAAAAAGAGGTTGTCCTTGTTTTGCTTTTATGCTGTGATACTAACTGGCTGACAGGGTCAGTGTCCGACCTCCACTCCTTCTTGCTTGACTCTTTTCTGAACGTTGTAGCACATAAATATTTCTCAGTAGTTAACTGAATCGAAAGTATGAACTCTGAATATGGCCATAATATTACCTCTTTAGACTTCCCGAATGCTATAAAATAGCTTTTACACTCAAGTTATTGTGCTATGTTTATGAAGTAGACAATGAAAAAAGATCTGTTGTGTAGGACTAGATGTTGATATCCCTCGATAGATGCACACCTAAGGCACCGATGAGACTCTAAGGCACTGATGAAACTCTGAGTTCAAATGAGTGATGGCATCCTTCGGGTTATCAAGTGGGTGCCCTCCTTCATGGATGTTTCGCTGATTAACCCATGACACTTCCAGAGGGTTCAGCAGTGAGTCCCAGCGTCCCAGATTCACTCCGTAGACACCATCAGCTCACTTGAGGGCCCAGGTCGGATCCTTTCTTTTCATCCACAACCACTGGCTCCCCTTCTAAGCAGCCCTGGAGAGGTCCTTGACTGCCTGCCTGTGGGCCTTCCCTCGCACTCCTATCTCCCTGAGCAGCCTGGATGTTAAGGTGGCTACGAATCTTCTGCAGCCTACTTCCACTGGGCGTACCGTCGCTTTCCAACCTTATTGTTGAGCATCTGCAGCGAGTTCATCCGCTTGTAGGCCTCCTCCACTGTACTCTCCCAGGGCATGGTGAGCTCTATGATGTAAACGAGCTTGAGCAAGGTTGACCATAGAACAAGGTCTGTTCACAGGTTGGTGGATGCAATCGCAGTTGGGAAGCAGAGCTTCTTGTCCAGGTTTGCTAGCAGCTTCCAGTCCCGTGCTCTGCCCAGCTGCCCAGAGTCAGCTCTTATGGTAGTGAGGCTGGCTTGCCCCTCCCAGACAAATGATGTTGCCTGCCAACGGAATGACAGGGGAGGAAGGGCAGTCACGCTTGTCCGTTGTTTTTCCAGCGCTGCTGCCAGACACTTTAGCACCCGGTTGTGCCGCCAGGTGTTACGGCCTTGGGTGAGGCTGGTTGCGCATCCCGCTAAGATGTGCTTCAGTGTTGCTGGACTTGGACTTAGAGGGCACGTGGGGTCTTCACTGTACCACTGGCTTAGATTTGCAGGAGAGGACAACACATTATAGGTAGCCCTGATGGTAAAGCTCAACCTGAATGCTTCCATCTCCCACAGATCTTTTCCACTTTTGAGAATGGAACTTCATAGAGGGTTAGTGGCCACAGGAGACGTGGAAGTAGTCCATACTGCATGCACCAGAGCTTCAACTTGCCCGGAAGCAGGGTTCTGTCGATGTTCTCCAGGCCACTTGCTACCTCCCTCCTGCTCCACTTGCTCTTTGTCTTTGAGGGAGGCATCATACCAATGACCGAGGCTCCCCTTGACAATGGAGATGCTTCTGGACTTGCTCGGCTTGATGTTCATGCGAGCCAACTCAATGTTTTCCTGGAGCTTTCGTAGCAGCCGTACTGTGCAAGCCTTGGTCGTGGTCAGTGTTGTGAGGTCATCCATGTAGGCTCTGACCGGTGGTAGCCTCAGCCCAGGTCTTATTTGCTGTCCACCAACCACCAATCGAGAGGCCCGTATGATGACCACCGCGGCCAGGATGAAAGCCAGGGGGGAAATGGTGCAGCCAGCCATGATTCCCAATTCCAGATGTTGCCATGCCATTGTGTACTCTGCTGTTATCACGCAGAGCTGGATGTTCTGGAAGTAGGCCTTGACAAAGGTTGTAAGAGCTGGTGGGACTCTGAAGTAGTCGAAGGCTGTCCACAGGAGGTTGTGAGGGACTGAGCCAAAGGCGTTCGCAAGATCCAGAAACACCACGTGGAGACCTTTTCCCTCCTTCAAAGGACACTTTGACACCAGCTCACAGCTGCAAAAAGATCCTATATAGGGGAAAAGGTCATTTCTCTCTCACCACACATCCTGAGAAGCCTGAGATGCCTGCTTTCTGGATTGACGTGTCAATCAGGTTGTTTCTTTGCAGAGATCCTGTTAGCCTATTAGCAACCACACTGAAGAAGATTTTTCTCTCGACATTTAAAAGGCTGATCCGGCAGAACTGGCCGATTTCTGATGAGTCCTTAACCGTAGGGATAAAGATCCCTCCGGCTCTCCGTCAAGACGTTGGTATGTTCTTTTGCCACATGACTTTCATCAGCTTCCAGAGGAATCACAGGACACCTGGTGCATTTTTATAGAGCCTGTATGGAACTCCGTTGGGGTCTGGAGCTGACGCGGCCCTTGCTCTACACACAGTTTTGTCCACTTCACTCCACCTGGGTGGACTGTGTCTAGCTCATGCTCTGGTGGACTGAGTGGTGGCATGTCAGGTGGAAGTGTAACCTCTTCCTGGTGTCGGCCATCTGTGCAGGACTTTTTCAGATGTTCTTCCAGGTTGGTCTTTGACACTGGGAGAATTCCGGTCTTCTCCTTTGTGCAGAGAGTTTGCAAATTTGAAAGGGTCTTAGTAGAAGCGTGATCTTGTTTGCTGCTTCCTTATGCGCTTCTTCAGGAGGTTGTCAGCTCTCCTCAGTGTTGCAAGCCTGCTCTGGATCTCTTCCTGCAGCAGGTTTATTCCCTCCTTCTCCTCCTTTCTGGCCTTTCTCCATTGCTTCTATAGCTGCCTCCTTTCCTTGACTATCTATTTCTGTCTGCCTTCTGGACTTGGTAGGATTTCATGGAGTAGACCGTTTGCCTTCGGTCACTCCGAACCGTTCCGCTCCATCGGCATAGATCAGGTTGCCCATTCTCTCCAACTTCTTCATGGTGGTGCCTTTGATCTCTTTTAGAATGTTGCAGAGATCAGTGTTGACCTCCTTCCGCAGCATCTTGTCACAGTTTGGCCAGTTGACTATTGGCCTTCACCCCAGGAGCTGCTTCTCTGCTGGTGGGCGTGATGTGTTGGATTCAGGTCGCTCTCCTGTGCCATGTTCTTCCTCCTCTGGGACAGTGGTGTTGATGTCCTGCAGACTTTGGTGTATGTCCTGCTGAACTTCATTCGACTGACTCGGCCTGCTTCTCAAAAAGTAGCTGTCGATGCAACTTCCCTGTTGTCCCTCCCTTAGGCACCCTTTCTTGTCCTGGTAATTTTATTCACTTTGAGCACTTTGTGTGGATATTTAACATCAGAGAGGCACAATGGTAATCCAGTTCAACTTATTTCCTGTGACATGTGTTATTCACTGCCACAGCCAAGATTGCTTGTGATCAGTAAAGGTCTTTATTTAGATGATATGTTCACACTAATGTCACAGGTCCCAGGGTTTAAGACTGTGGGACCAAATATGTGTACCTGTATAAAGCAGGTGAAGCAGGAGCAATGAGGACACAGTCAGTCGCATTTGTCTCCAGACTGCATCAGCTATACAGTTTAATTAAAATTCCATACATTAATTTTGACACAGTACCAATTCCTTTCCATGTCATTTCAGTTTCAATGTCCTTTCAATCTCTTTATTTCAGTAGTCCATCATACTCACATTTCCATTTCATTTTCCACTTACCTTCCATAACTCACATTCAGATCTGTCAGTCAAGTTTGTTTTAAACACAATAAAGTTCAATTCAATTTCATTCAATAAGATTATTTGGCATGAAAGTACAATACTTCACAGTCTATCACTGTATAAACATATGATATTTTGTGCAAATCACATCATGACACAGTTGCCAGACACACAGACGTCCATGGTGTACAGTATGTCACACGATGTGAAACAGAAAGTGGGAGGCTGAGACAAACTTTTTGTTTAAAATTATTTTCATGTATAACTTACTTTACCAATTTTATTTTTTTTTTCAAATTCACTGCAGATGTTTCTTTGCATTTGAATTAGGTATCTGATTTGAGCACAGCAGTCATGGAGGACACAGAGTTTGACGCTTCTCACTAGCTTAAGCTCAGTCAGTAACTATGGACACATCGCCTCAGACTTTCACTTCCATTCTCCTGATTCTGTATGGCAAGTATTGCCATTGAGTATTGCAAAAAAAATAAATTTACAAAGTAACAACAAAAGTTCTGTAGCAGGGAATCATTCAAACAAAGTACAAATAAAGTGTGACTTAAAAAGTAGCAACTTTAATACAAATGGAAAGTCACCATAAGAATGGGAAAAAGACTTGAGGAAAAAGTACAACAGAAAACTGAAACTAAGCTCAAAAACTCACGAACAAATGATGATCA
>CAAKHG010038016.1:4943-15004 GCA_901007715.1 Dactylopterus volitans
GTTAAAGCCTTGGCCGTGAATCATGCGCTAACCGCGGCGCTAACGACCCCCCCCCCCCCCCCCCCCCCCTCGCCCGCCCTTAATTTCTGTCTTCATCATTCACACACTCTCTCCCGTCGCAGCGGCAGCGGTTCAATTTTTTTGCACATGCTGTGTAATTATTCTACCCCAGTTACTCCAGGGAGCGAGAGGGCTCATTTCCTCAAAAGCTATAAGCCCCCACAATCCCCTCCTCCTTCTCCTCCTCCTCTTCATCCTCCTCCTCCTCCTGCTCTTCCTCCTACTCATGCAGCCTGCAGCTCAGCGCGCAGAAACCGCAGCATCAATTCCAAGGAGATGCAGAATCAGCAGCTTCACAGAGTACAAAAAAAAAAAAAATCCAAGGCATCTATACATCTACAGGCCACTTCATTAGCTAGCAGGATGTACCGAGTAAAAGGCTCTCCTGCTGCCGTGGTCCATCATCTTCAAGGTTGGAGGTGTTGTTGGGTTCAGAGATGCTCTCCTGCTTCCTCGGCTGTAACGATGGTTCATTGAGTAACTGTTGTCTTTCTGTCAGCCGGAACCAGCCTGGCCATTCTCCTCTGACCTCTGACCTCTGGCATCAACAGTTCATCTTCTCCCAGAGAACTAAGCATCACTGGGTGTCTCCTCTTTGTGGGACCATCCTCTGTAAACCCTAGAGATGGTTGTGTGTGAGAACCCCAGTAGATCAGCAGCTGCTGGGACACTCAGACCAGCAACCATGACGCCTTCAGAGACACTTGAACCACCTTTCTCCTTTAAAATCCGTCTTTTACAATCCGATTCTCTACGGCGCAAAAACTGGACAAACGTCTGAACCAGCGTGGATCCAGATGTCACCCGACGCCACCCGCGTCCAACCACCCGCGTCCAACCACACGCGGGCCTCTCGAATCAGTCTGAGCTGATGTGAATTCCGCTCTTTATTAAATTTTAATATTTAATCAGGCCATAAAGTAACCAAGTGGTTAATCACTTTAGCAGCCTTCGGAGGTCGTTTGTCTCGAAGGTTGTGCCGGTGCGTTGCCAGGTGACGGCGCCGCCGCTTGGACGCCACTCTCCATTTTTCCTCATGTGCCTTCCTCTGGCTTCTCAAATGCATTTAGATAGTCGTGTTAATCCAATCGCCGGCACGCCCTGTGTCTGTCTGTTTGTTTGGCCATCTGCCCGCCTGCTGACCCGCCCGCCCGCCCGCCTGCCCGCTTGAGTTTCCACCGCAGACGCGATGGGAGCAGCAGCCCTGCGCGGCAGACCTGATGCGCCCGACTGTAAACACAAACGTGCAAGCAGACGGCGAAGACGAGATGAGGACACGAGGGGCGCGGGGCGGGTGAGGGGGGGTCTGAGTGTGCAGGAGGAGGCTAAATCTGATGTCAGGCAGGAAGCGCGCTCCCTCCTCTGAGGGGCTGCGTGCGGCGGCTAGCGCACAGCTGTTGCAGTGATCGCCGTGGCGACCTTACAGGAACTTCTTGCTCTCGCCCCCTCTTGGCCTCGCCCCCCCCCGCGTTCGCTCCTCCGCCTCCTGCGCTCTACTCGCGGCTGTCGATGAGCCATTTCTGCTGAACGGCCATCAGCTCAGGAACGCGCCACCAGCCGATATCAGATATCGGAGTTGAGAGCCGACTAAAAGCGAAAGAAACCCACGTTTTTTTGCTTGTTGCCTTTTCCAAGTAGCTCGTATTTCAATTGCTGTATGGGGGATACGTGTTGTAGTTGTGTTTTATTGTATTTTCACATCTGTGGTTTTACGGTATTGACCCTTGCGCGGCGTGTGTTGCGCGCCGTTCCAGCTGGATTAGATCTCAAACAGCCACGCAGCGTCTTTCACGCTACGGGGTCAAAGGTCTCCTCATCCCGCCTGGTTGGTGGAGGCTTTTCCCGGTTATCTTCTCCAGATATCCTGAGATGGCTCGTTGCCAAAACGAAATTACGTAGCATCGAGCCACAATAAAGAGCATCTAGATATAAACACCATAAGAAAATAACCAAGTTGAAAAGAAATGTACAGAGAGAAATGTTAGAAATCAGGTGTATGGAAATAAATAAATATAACATAAACAGTAAGGCTGAAATAGACTCAGTTTATTGCACGTGTGTGAAGTCCAGTATTGCACCATGTGGCCAAGGTCTACCCAGCATGTGGAGTGTGTGTTATGTGGTGTTTGAGTGGTTAAGCAGCCTTCTTGTAATGTTTCCCCTTTAGAATGTATCGCTACTGTTTGTGTGCGTTTCGCTAAAAAGGACGAGTGGTCCTGGATGCAGGAGACGCAGGACGATGACTGGCTGGAGAAGCAGGAAGCGCAGGAGATGCAGGAGATGCAGGAGACGCAGGACGATGACTGGCTGGAGATGCAGGAAGCGCAGGAGATGCAGGACGACGACTGGCTGGAGATGCAGGAGATGCAGGACGATGACTGGAGATGCAGGAAGTGCAGGAGATGCAGGAGATGCAGGACGATGACTGGCTGGAGATGCAGGAGATGCAGGACAATGAATGGCTGGAGATGCAGGAGACGCAGGATGATGACTAGAGATGCAGAAAGCGCAGGAGTTGCAGGAGATGCAGGAGTTGCAGGAGATGCAGGATGATGACCTGCTGGAGATGCAGCAGGCATCAATGCCACAGGACCCGAGGTGCGTCCCGTGCCTGGAGGACGCTCGAGTCGAGCTGAGTGCCATGCGGAGCTCGCCGCTTTCGCGAGTGGTGCTTAAACAGCGAGCGTTGCCATGGATACTTCCCCCGAGAGGGGGGCCATGCCTGCGTCTCGTTCCGCGTTCGTTCTCGTTCTCCAGCATGCTCATCGCTGCTGAGGAGATCCGGGGACACGCTGGCTGTGAGTATTTTCAGGATATTTGAAGTAACTGTCCTACATTGGCGGCAGAGCGTTTGAGCGTATGCCCCTGCAATAGGACACACACACACACACATACACACACACACAGGCGCACACTCCTCCTCCTCTCTCTGCTCTGCCTGCTCTGAGTATCCCGGCTGCAGATGCTGGGTCCCAGCAGGTGGTGGAAGGTGCTGCCGGGGGGTGAGAGGTGGCGGCTGCCGAGTGGCTGCTCCGGCAGGTACAGCTGCCCCCCCACGGGCGCCGTGGGCATGACTGACAGGGTGAGAGAGGCACCTTGGGGACCAGGGTCAGGGGGCGAGACCCTCCGCATGTAGCTCACAGAGCCTGTGGGGGATGCATAATCGTATCCCTCCGTGTGCGAGAATTTGTTCTTGAAGATTTTTACGTGAGAGAGGAAGGTTCTTCTGCCCACATTTCTGTACGGTGCCTCCATATTAAGAGGGTTTGAGTCCCAACAGGTCGTTGGCGAGGAGGTGATCTCATCAGCTGCTGATGCCGCACACGTCTGCGGCGGGTTTTTTACCGCCGGGAGGCGTCAAAGCTCTCAACCGCTGAGGGCTTTTAAGTAAAAAACGTTAGAGGTGGCAGGATGTGCAAAGCGAAGAAGACGGGGACCTGAGTAAACGTCGCACCTGCTGTTAGCATGCTGGCCTCATCGGGCGGTTAGCGCGGCCGTTTGAGGGATCCTGCCAGGAAACTACATTTCATTCGCCGCACAGAAACAAAACTGGCCGCCTTGCTCGACTTACGACTATCTCAAAATTCTGAGAAAGAGACCGTCTTGTCCTGGGAAATGTTGACTCTCGGACCGCAGCTAACCCGCCAGCTAAATGCTAACTCTGCAAGCGGTGTCCCGCGGCGTCGCTGCCAATATCCTGCAAACGCAAAGATAATTAATGTCATAATGTACAAAAGGTGCAGTTTATAGTTAATTTGATTAGGAGTTTTTCTCATAACCATGAGATGTGGCAGGAAAACTTAGCAGATCCGTGTCCCAACGGGCATTAAATTCCATTCTCGAGCATCATTCGCAACGTTCTGACCGCTGTCGGCCCTTCGAATTGAACCGGCGGCTTTCGCTCCGCGTGCCTGGCGGAAACTCTCGGCTCTTCCCTCCGCGAGTGGCTTCTGTTTGGCTGCAGCTTTGTTTCTTCTCATCTCCCTTGGCTGCGAGCGACTTTCTCTCCTCGGCGGTGTCTGTTTCACATAATGTCTCCCCGGGGATGTTTTAGGCCTTCATACAATTCCACCTCATTTACTTTGCTGGCCTGGGGACTGCAGACTGTCTATGATTACCCAGTGTGCATGTATGTGTGTGTGTGTGTGTGTGAGAATGGTCAGCGGTTGCTGTGGTTATAAGGAAGAAGAAGAAAAAAAATCCCATATATCTGAACTGTCCTCCTGGTGGCAGGGTCAGATCGACTGTGCGTCAGCGACCTTGTGCGCCATTAAGAATGAGAACGTCATTACAACGCAGGAGTCAAGGAGCGCGGCGATATCTCGGGAGAGGAAAGAAAGCCAGACGCCGGGTCCGCGACTCCCTGCCGAGCTTCAGGCGCCGAGTTTCTCCCGGGAGGCAAAACGGACCCATGGAAACGTGGCGCGTCGCGGCCCGAGTCACCGGGCCCCTCGGTGGAGCTCCGGCCAGGAGCACATACAGCCGTCTATCCCCCACCCTCACCCCACCTCCCCCAGGATCGGTTTAATTATTAGTCGCCCCCCCTCATCTCACACTGCACCGGCCCATGACACCTCAAATCCAAAGCTTCACAAAGCGCAGAAAAGGGCATAAAAAAAAAAAATCAGTTTGCGGGAAACATTTAACATGAAAAAATATGTTTTGCTGCTTTCTGTTCCTTGTTGTGTGTCCGTCCACATGTCAGGAGGGGAAAGTCTTTAATTGGCACAAATGTCAACTGAGCCTTTATGGATGTAGATTTTGGTGTTCAGAGGTCAAAGGTCAAGGCGGCTGCGGCTTTAAACCCGCCTCTGTTCCGTGAGCGTTGATATCTCGGAGACATTTGGAGGGAAGGGTCCTCCAATTCATTGTAAAACTCGAGCTCCAGGAGGACCTGATTAGATTTGGGCGGTCAAAAGGTCAAAGTTCAACCTCATAGGGCCTCACAACACCCATTTTTTGGCTGTAACCTTGAAAGTTGCTCGCTGAACATGAGAAACTTTCAGAGAAATATCTAAAAGGATAAAACGATATGACATTATGATGATTCGTCCCATTTTTGTGGATAATTATGGAGCGCCCCGATTGTTGCTTCTTTTAAAGCGGCACAAATGTCAATTCCGGCTCAGGCATGTCGGTAAAAGGTCAAAAGTCAAGGTCACTGTGACTGCGCTGCACTGTGGTGCGCATTCATACGACAACATTTCAGACGCCTAACATCTACTGAGATAAAATGATGGATGATATTTTTCTGCATGTGAGAAGGGGGTGGCCAGAATATTAGGGACCCCTCCAGTGTAACCCAGTACAGTCCAACAGCGTCACAAACTACTGTCCCAATAACAATCATTCAAACATGTCAACACCTCTCTCACACACATTCAATTACAATTCAACATAAAACTCCTCCTGAAGGGAGAATTGATTGCAGGGCTGTTGTATTATATTACTATGGTGGACACGCAGTGGTCGTAATCTTATGGCTGATCCGTGTCTGAAACTCTTTTTGTGTCCTCTTGTCTCATAAACGAGTCGCTGGCAACAAACAACAAATTTTAAAGCACTTCTCTCCCCCCTCGCCCCTCTTTTCTATTTTTCCATTTCTTGCTATTTAATATCCAAAAATGCGACGACACCCATGGAGGAGCCGCTGGCGTTCTGTGTGCGGAGCCCCGGCCCGTCCGGCCGCTGGTGACGTCTCAGCGCGCCCGCGGCCCCGCTCGGACGGGCCTCCGACGCGACGCCGGCGGCTCTGGAAGGCTGGAACAAGGTCAGCGCAGCATTACGGACTTTTACGACGCCGAGGCGTTTGTGTGATCAGTGGATCATTAAGTGGAAAAAAAATAAAAAAAAAGAAAAGGAAAAAGAAAAGACGATCTGCCTCATGTCCGACCCAGAAGCCGAAGCTTTGATGTCTCACATTCAGCTCCAAGAGGGAAAATATACTGCTCTCTCTCTCTCTCTCTCTCTCTCTCTCTCTCTTCACTCTCACTCCCTCTATCTCTCTCTCGCTCTCTCCCTCTTTCTGTTCTGGGTGTTTCTTCTTTTCTTTCTTTTTTTTCTTTTTTTTTCCAGTTTTTCCAGTTTTACTGCAGACAGTTAAAGTTGGAGCCAAAACCTACTGGATACTTTTATAGAAAAACATTAAAACAGCAAACAAGAGCTGATCACGAACATGGGTGAAAGGAAGAGGGTGGAGGGAGGGAGGGGGATAAAAAAAGAGGAGGATGTTGCGGCGTGTGTGTGTGTGTTTGTGTGTTGTGGACACTTGTTTATGAATGATACGAATGCGAGTGAAATCTATATATAAATATATATATATATATATGTTGTGGAGTGTGAGGAGTGAAAAAAACCCACATGGGCCGCTTGATAAGAAGATAAGAAGAAAAAAAAAAGCGTCTGGTGGTCCGGGGCGGGCGCGGCGATGGAGGCCCAGCGCCGCCGCGGCTGCTCCCTCCGTCCCGCCCCAGTCACGGCGAAGAACTGGGGCATTGTCTCCGGCTGGTTACGTGATACCGCGCCACTCCCATATTTCATCCGGAGAATATGAGCTTCTGTCGTGGGATAGAAGATCCGGAGTCCCGCGGGCCGCGGCGCGCCGGGGGCCTTTTGTCCCGGCGGCCCGCAGGCTCGGGCCTCCGCGCCGGCGCTGCAGCCAGGCGGCCGTTTTTGTGCGCGCGCATCTTCCCTCCTGCTGTTCTGTTACGATTCGCCGCGTATGTGTGACACGTTTACGCTTTTAGGATGCGAGATAAAAGGCGGAAGTAGCCGATCGCGGGTGGAGGAGGACTCGAGTCGAACGTCGTACGTGCGCCAGCAGAGACGTGCAGCTCGGATTTCAGCCTCGCAATAAAGTAGCCCAGGTGTGGCTCATGCTATGGAGACCTGAGATGATCCAACACACACACACACACACACACGTATGCATGCATGCACGCACGCACGCACGCTAACCCCATTCCGTGACCTGAGCAGCCAGTATTCCTTCATCCAAACCCTCATAAACTCCTACAGCTGCTGGAAACAACGCAACCTGGATTTACAAGAGACCGCGCGCGTGCACGCACGTGTGTGTGTGTGTGTGCGTGCGTGCGTGCGTGCGTGCACATGTGTGAGTGTGTGTGCGCACATGTGTGTGTGTGTGTGAGTGTGTGTGGTTAAAACCATACGGAGTTGCAGCCAGGCCAAAGAGACACAACAAGTCTAAGAGGGCGGTTTGATCGACCACAATCCCGTGAGGAGTCGGTCGCGCACGCGCACGCACGCATGCACACACACATGCACACACACACACGCACGCACGCACACGCGCGGTCATGTTTCCATCACTTCAGAGGACGTTACTTTGACTTGCATTCATTTCCTGCAGACTGAGCCTGACCAGCCGCCCGCCCGCCTGCCTCACCCTCCCATTACCTTCCCTCTAAAACCTCCTGACTGACGTTAAAGCGGCCGGCGGCGCTTCGTCCTCGCTGCGTCTGACTTATGCCAACAGATTTATGCCGCCGCCGCCTCCGCCGCCGTGGGACCTCGCCTCGGAGTTCGCGACGTGACGGCGAGCAAATCGGTGAAATGACAAATTTATGCGCGCGCTTTAATCCGCTTGCCGTTTGACGCGGCGGCGCCCCGACGTGCCGGCTGCCGCCTCGCGAGCGAGCGAGTGCCTGCGTGCGCGCGGGATGAGGCAACGGCGGTGCAACGCCGAGTCCTCGGAGTAACGTCAAGCGTCAGAACCCGGGGAAACGTCGCGACAGACAGCTGAGCGGCTCGCTAGCGTTTTTTTCTTATGTGACAAACGCGCCACCCTCGAATGTTCTCTGGCGTTACAACGTTTTCCTGACTGATCCGGAAACGCGGTCGGAGCGGCGACTCGAGTTTAGCGACTAAAAAAAAAAAAAAAAAATTGAGCTTTTAGAAACGAGTGCCCTCTGCCAAGGCGCCATCTTGGAAAGCGTCCGCTGAGGCTACGCTCAATTACTATTTATTTATTTGTTTATTTTTTGCTGAGATCCGATTTTTTTTTTAATTTTAATTTCCATTTTGCATTGTTGTTCACATTATAACTCCAAACCTGACCGCCATCAGACTCCATGAGGTGAACCGCACACGCGCAGGAGAAGAAAAAGCCGCGACATCACGCCTCGCCACGATCGGAGCCGGTAAAATCATGACCGAGCGGTAAAGGGAAGAGGAAGATTGAGAAAAAAAGAGAGCGGAGAAGCGGCTGCTTAAATCCGTCGTCTCCATGGCGATCCGTCGTCTCCATGGCGATCCGCCGGCGTGGCCCCGCCTCCTCCGGCACGGTGTGGCGGCATCTGTCTCACTTCACTGACGTAAAAAAGCCGGGTGAAATGCTACGTGAGCGCTCGCGCTGAGGTCGCTTTGAAAAACATCCGATATGAATCCCATTTAAGAGCGCGTATGAAAGTGGGCGGGGTCTCATTTGATTAAAAAAAATATATATGAATTGACCTGTTCAGACTGTCATAAATTAGATGTGAATAAAAAAGTCTGACTTGGGCCACTTTTGCAGCGTGAACGCGGCCTTCATGACTTAACGAGTTAAAGTCAGGTGTAAAACTGCTTAGGGAAGCTTGGAGAACATTTAAAGGGGCGGCGACAGCTGAGCCACGGTGAGCTCCTATAGGCTGAGGCAGCAAAAAAAGGAGGCGGGCCGTTTAGCGGTTGTTTCTGCAAACATTGTGCAGTTTTTTTCTCTCGCACCTTCATCATCAACAAAAGCACATTACTTCATCAAAGATAACGTGCACCGATCAATAAAAACACGTTTACCACAGGAAATAATGCAACAGCCCAGTGGTCATAATGTTATGGCTGATTAGTGCATAAATCAGCGCCATAACTTTGGGCCGTCGTGAGAACGCTACACTGCAGATGTTTGGAGGACATGATAAATGCTGGGATGGGCTGATTCTTTGTATTTATTTATTTATTTATTTTTTGGATCGATCCATGTGATTAATAGAGCGGGAGGAAGGTTTTGTTCCAGCTCAGCCGGGCCGCGAGAACCGGGATGAAGAGAAAGTCGCACCTCATCAGTCACACGGGGGGGGGAGGGGCGGCGAGCGGACATGCGGCGATCGATGTCAGCGGCGAGCCGTATTTGGTTATGACGCTCCACCCGACGTTTGTCTGATCTGCCACCCCCCCACCCCCCTTCCTCCTAAATCCCCCCATTCCGGGTCTTTGCTCGGGAGGATTCCAGCAGCCTTAATCAAACCAAACAAAAATGGCCGTAATGATTTCTAACTCCAGTCAGCTGAGGTCAGAACATCATAAAAAGCTCGTCTGAGCATAAACACATCGCACATGCTCTGGCCAAGTGTTTTACTGTCGGTCCGGGAGGGGGGGGGGGGGTGTTTGAAGGGCGGGGGGTTTAATCGCCAGCGTTCTGCATCCTCTCGGGTCGGTTGCCGTTACAGAAGCTGAAAACACGCATCAATTATTGTTTTGAGAAAATGGCAGCCGTCTGGGTTTCCGGGCAACTTTTTGCGCAACAGTTTTTTTGTTGTTGTTGTTGTTGTTTTTATTTGTTTTTTGTTTTTTAAATGAGTATCACTTTTAGCGTCGATCTGATCACAGAGGGGGGAAATGAAGGTATGTCTTTGAGGCATCAAGGGAGGGGTTTTAATTCTAACTATCTGGCAGCGGAGGCAGCGTGCATGCGTGTAGGCGGCGCATTTAAGGAATATTAAAAACACATGTCTGGAGCCTCGAACCAAGAAGGGGAAAAGAGAAAAAAAAAAAAAAGAAACATTTTAAGGCGCTGCTGAAATTTGGCAAGATCTTCACACACACACACGCACACGCGCGCGTGCACACACACACACACACACATACACACACGCGCGCCCAGGAGCAGGAGGCTTGCCAGCGCCAGTCCCCTCCCCACATTCACTATATGGAGGGGCCCTGGAGCAAAAAAGTACTTAACTCTGGATAAATACAAGTTCATGGCAAAAAAACAACAAAAAAAC
>CAAKHG010038017.1:0-20206 GCA_901007715.1 Dactylopterus volitans
AAAAAAAAAAAAAAATTATATTTATATATATATATATCAGCACTTAGTGGTTTTTGTTTGGTTGTCCTCTCACCACAGAACTGGATATATCAGATCAAGCTCTGGAAAGTGACAGGAAATTCCACAGTTAGCTATGTCGCTCTTAACACAGTCCAGAGCAGCGAGGGAGCCCTGTCAGATAGCGGCTCTGTAGGGGGAAGAGATAAGTGCGGGCTAAGCCTGGAGGTTGGAAAGTGAGGAGTGGGCAGTGCGCTGGCGATCTCCAAGGGGCGATCTCACGTCGCCACTTGCTGCACTGTTGAGCGTTCGTGCGGGCAGGACTGGTCTCTGCAGTGCAGCCTCCTGAGCAGCCGCTGGAGCTTGCTGGAGAAGTTTTTGTTCATCTGCCTGTACATGAGAGGCATCGCAAAGCTGCTCGAGAAAGCCATCAGTTTGGACACGCATCTCAAGAAATAATAAGTGGGGAAGTAATGTATGTTGCTCAGGTACCCTGGTGTACCGGCTATGGTGTGCACCAACAGGGTCATGTAGTACGGGGTCCACAGCACAAACTGCACACAGACTGAGGCTAACAGCAGCCTGTGAATAGAAGGGTCCAAGCGGGCCGAGTCCTGGTCCAGAGGCGTCGACTCCTTGCGTATGCGCAAAATGAGGACAAAGGCGTAGAGGACAGCCATAGCTGGAACCACGTAGCCGATAAACATCATTATAGCGTCCGCTGCCTCCTTGTTCTGCATTTTGGAGCACTCCACCATCTTGGTGGAGATGTGGTTGCACACATAGAAAAGCAGAGAGGAAAAGCTGGTGAGCACGGCACCGCCCCATATGAACCCGCACACATGTTTGGTGTTATACACACTGGACATGTACGTACGAGGCAACGCCCGCTCTATGTAATAGTCCAGGCTGAGCAGAGTGGTGGAGTACATGATGACCAGAGATGAGATGTTGAAGAGGATAAGAAGGGTGATGTAGACCTCGTTGTTGTACTCCCACGCATGCCAGCGGGTGAAGGTGGAGCTCAGCAGCTCCACGGGCGCCACCACGTTGAGCACGAGGCCAGCGATGGCCATGTTGACGAAATAGACATCCGGCATGGTCATGGACACCTTGTTTGAAAGGTTGACCATGACCAGCAGTGCATTGTAGCAGAGCCCCAGTGGGAAGCACACCAGGAGGTAGATGAGGGAGAGTACTGACAGGATGAGGCCGAAGTCCTGACAGAGCCGGAAGTCCACGCTGGTGTCCGTCTCATTGTAAACCATGCAGATCCACATCGCTGGGCTCTGACACAGGTCAAGCGCTCGCAACAGGTCGACTGCAAGCAGAGTAACAGACACAGGAGTTAATTACGACGCTGATAAGAAATACAAGTTATCAATTACCAGTAAAACGTGAGTGAAAGACAATATAATTTGACTTTTTCATTCAGTTCTTCAGTATTATTGAGATTAGGGCTGGACCTGAATATTCAGCCATTTGAATATTCATTGGTGGGGCAGGTAGTGGGTTTTTCATTTAGGGGCTTGGATGTCTTTTTTTTTTTCCTATAATAGTTAAACTGAGCTGCAAAATAGATTTAACAGAAATCCCTCCCACACAAAGCGGTGAAAATCACGCTTTAATTCACCCTGGATGTTAAAGTGAAAACAAAGTGCTGAAGACCTCAGTTGTTTGGAGACACTTCAAACGCTCCAACAGTCTGCCAAATCTGCGATTTTGAAACTCGCCCCACTGCGGCAGCACATCTCACTTGATAGACCACCTGAATGCTGTAGTCGGCTTTTTGTTTGATGGCAGAAAAACTGAGACCACATGAGCAAAGTTCCTTCTGTGAAGAGAACACCGGGTGCTGAGTAGAGGCAGGCTTTTGTTACAGAGAGGCCTTTATTTTTTATAATTCGCTCTGTTCAATAAATGCATTTGATCGTATTTACCAGGAAGCTTCCTTTTTTTCCGAGACAAGCACTTGCCGGGGAGACCCGCAGAGTGCATGAGGAGCTGACGGCTGTCAACTCCATGGGCGCAGGCACAGCGTGCCATGTCGCCTGAGCAGGGCAGCTTCGTGCACATCAGGTGATGCTGCCAGCCGAGTTTTCTGATGAGATTTCTAAGGCAATTTGAAGCAGGAAACTCGGCTATTACAAGAATTAAATCTACCTGCACCACATGTACTGTTATGTTTATATTTACATCAAAAATGGTACTGGGGACATCTCAAATTGCCCGTAGGTGTGAGTGTGAGTGGTTGTCTGTCCTTCATGTGGCCCTGCGATGAGCTGGCGTCTCCTCCAGGGTGTTACCCCGCCGTTCGCCCATTCGCCAGCTGGGATCGGCTCCAGCACGACCGCGACCCGGACTAAGCGGAATAAGCGGAAGACAGTGGATGAATGAATGGTATTCGGGACAGTCCTAATTGGTGTAAAAATCATTTAGTTGGGACTACTAGTGCTTTCATACATAAGTTGGAGGAGAGAAAAAAATTCCACTCATTTTGCACCTCAACTTGAACAAACACAAATTCATATACTGCGGTACATTATATTTGATGGTACTTAATCCTACATTTCAGCTTTGAGGCCATGAGGAACAAAAGGACACTGAAGCAGTACACAACATTACACGGGCACATGCAATATTAAGTGAACTTTAGTGGTCGACAGATGATTTATGTATTTTATGTGAAAATCAGAATGTGTTCTGCATTTAGCCTGCCTCCAAAACAAAGGAGCTGAATATCTCAAATTAATTTTTGTCTTATTTCGTCATTGTAATTCATATTGCAAATTTCTATTTCTACTAAGACTTGTGTTCGTATAGCTTTTTCCAGAGAACAAGCACCCTTGGCACTGGTACTTTTCAGCAAACCAAACATATTACATGGCCTTGTTGCCCTGGTAACCAAGGAAATAAGAGAAGAAGCTTGTGCTGGGCATGTGTGTCTATCCTGAGCTTTATGATAGACCATATAACTAGAAAATGCGTTTCCTGTAAATCATGCATAAGGATGATGAAAGCTGAATGGAATTGTCGAAGCAACGCAGAAATCTGGTGTGGAAACTCAAAACAAGGTAGAAAAAAACCCATTAATGAAGCATAAATGTGACTGCTAAAGCTTAGGAAAGCTGGAAGCTGAATATGATAATAAGTATAAAAATCAGAATTAGTCGACTCAAAGCATTCACTAAAATGTCCGGATGGGGGAATGCACATGGAGCATTTTAATAGTGGAAGGTTTTCTAAATTTTGAAGTATATGCTGGTATTATTCTTGTTTCGGGGTCATTCTCTGGACATGTATGCAGCGCATTAGGGTAGTTTATGACATACAGCCCCTGGACTGTTTATGGCATTTGTCAGCTCTGCGCAAACAAAACCAGTCAACAGTCTGCAAAACCGAGGTGGAGATGCATGCAAATAAGTGCAGCCCATATTTCTGGTCAGGAGGAGAAACACGCCTACTGTTAAACATTAATAGAGACCGTAAAAGGCTGTATTAGCATGATCGACTCCATCAGTTGTGGGAACAGTTTGGTTTTGATGCTCCAGACAGTCCATTTTTCCCTGCTTTGACCTGATAAACTATGGTAGGGCTTCGATCCCTGGCAAACTCAGCTGTCGGTGTGCGCTGCTTTCTGAAAACCGGAATTAGCACTTTTTCATGTTAACAGCCTGCTCAAAATACAGTGTGCATTTAAGCATAGCCAGTGTTGCTGATCAGTGCCGTGTTTTGCCATCCTGTGCATTTTAAGCTCGTTGTAAGTGTAAGTGTTTAAGTGTCACAGAAACAAAGGATTTTTTTTTTTTTTTTTTTTGTCCTTTCACCCACAACCCAGTAAATGCTTTCTGGCCAGAGAAAAACATGGACGCTGTTAGAGGGAGGAACAATCAAACCCTTGACAAAAAAATATGTCAGCTGCAATGCTGTGGCATTGTTGAAAGGACTGAAAAACATGATGAGCTTAAGCTCAAATATTGTCTTGGATTAACCCATGTATGTATGAAGAGGGAAAAAAAATGTCCACAGTTTGAGGCAAAATGGATAAAACAACTCTGTTGTTTTTCGGTTTTGTTGCATCCTCCTACAAGAGTATCCATGTTCAAGTTCTCCTTGTTAGTAAATTATACTACTTTAAGAAAACCATGTGGCTATGTCCTTGAACCGGCCTGATTTTCCTTAGATGTCAATGATGTTCACTCACAGTTCCCCAGATCCAAGTTGCTTACTAACCCGCTCTGATGTTACAAGTGTGTTGGATATATGATGTCATGCAAGTGTGACATCTAAAGCAGTGAAAGTCCTGTGATATTTACTGACCTCGACGTACACGAACTTAACTTGGCTCCCACGTGCAGCACGGCTATTATACCCTGGGTAGCGCTGTTAATTTCACTTCACTGCATCTGACTGGCTGAATACGGATGGCTCACAATATGGCTCATGTGCTAGCTGAGCCTCAAAACCCACTTATTTCTCCTCTTTGGAGCAAATGGGGCCCTTGTTCTGCTGCAGAACACAAAACTACATTTGTTTTGACGCCTCAGCAAGCTTTTTTCTGTCTCTGCCACAGTCACATGCAGGGAAATGGCTGCGCGTGCGGCGCTGCCCTTGTGCTATTCACATGGCCAAGCAGCAGATAAGAGGAGCCCATTCCTAGCCTGACATGTTAGGTTCCACTGCTCTGGCTTGAAGCACATACACCCTCTGTTCAGGTTACTGCCAAGTTGACTGAGGGTCAAGCCCGTGGTGATGAGTAGATTTATACAGAGTGAAATGCGAAACAGGCCCTGGTGAAGGGTCATTGAGAAATGAGGCGCGAGGGTTGGAGTTCAGGGCAAGGTCTGAGAAAATGACCACGCACATGTCGGAAGTGTTCGGGATCAAGTCTGATGGGGCTGTAAGTTCTCCAAATACTTTTTTAATATTCCCTTGATTTTTTTTTATTTTTTTTTTTTACCATCTCATTTTACGTACATTACTCTAATAGCTTTGGACAAGGAAAAACGAGACCATATGGCAATCACAGGCTTGCTGTGACGTTCACTGCGTTTTATTTCATCAGGCAGAATTTTGCTGTTTTTCTACGTGTTTGGCTCCACTCCTAAAACTGCTTTTAAAAAGGTGAATTCACTTCAAATAAACTTTCGAGTTTAAAAAAAAAAAAAAAATACATGGGCTGCTCTGTGAGGGAATTTCTGTGAAACATTCCCTTGAAAATACACTGGAACAAAATAGAAAAGGCAGTTTTGTTTTCAGGAGGATGAGTAACGATGCCAGTAAAGGGGAAACATTCTTCCCTCTTCTTACATAACACCACTACAGAGGGGCTGTTTTGGCCTTAAGCCTCTCTCACACACACGCACGCACACACACATACTCCCCCACTATACTACTCTAGTTGGCTATAATGAGACGACAGCAAAGATAGCGGAACAGGATCGGGAGGAAGTGAGTGTAGAGTTACCCTTTACAAAAAGCAGCTTTCACCTTGACGGACCAGCGTCAACGCGCATGGTCAGCACTCGTGTAAACATTCTCCATTATGCTTATTTATATATATTTACTATAAAAAGGCCTCGCTATGGCATGCTGTCATTAACAATCTGCCTCTTTCTGGTGGTCTTGAAAATTGGAAGCGCTGTGCTGTGCAGTTTGTAAACTCCTTTAATCATGTCAGGAAAAATGAGAAAAGTTTGTGAGGGCACCCAGCGTGGTGGCAGGCAATCCCTTTTCATTAGCACCTGCTGTATACAGACAGTTTTGCTGTCCATTAATTATCACTCTGACTTACTTGGTTGCCTCTTTTATGTGCAAGGTAGAGAAAGTCAGCAGTGACAGATTGGAATTTCACTGTTTAAAAAGCCAACGTACAATCAAAGTTTGACCAGCCGTGCAGCATGTGATTACGCATCATCGTTTGAGCTACGACTGAATGAACTCTAAATTTTGGATTGCAGGGAAAGTTTCAGGTCTCCTGCAAAGATGGTGTGAGCCTCCTCTGACACAAGACCTTCAGTACGACAAAATGACCAAACATTGATAATGTAGGGATGAATCGAAGTGCAAGGTTATCAGTCGATACTGGACTCAAGAGTTTTTCATCCTATGTTTGCGAACCACCACTAGTTTGCACCATCTACGTCCGTTAACTCGGAGCAACTTTGACTTTGCTTTCCAGACCGTCATTACATTTCGGCTTTGCACATTTTGCCAGCAGCCCATGATACAGAAATCGCCGGTATTCCGTTAATCTAAAGGAAAACAGATGAGGTCAAAGGAAATGTACCCCTCATTTGGAGGCACTGCAACCACATACAGGCATTTCGAATTTGTGATAAATGTCTGTGTTTTACGAGAGTCAAGACTCAGTCTGTTTTCGCTCCATGTCTGCACCTGTTGTACACGTAATGTTGTACATTATGAAAATTAACAATGATTATGGAAATTAGTCTCTGTGTGTTCTCCGGCATAACGACTTACTGGTCACGGCTTCCTCGATGCAACGACCTGGGTTCCTGCACAGCGAGTGACTCAAAGTAATTTTAGCTATTTACTTTGGCTTATACTAACCTCTAATGGACATTTGTGACATTATCATGACTAACTTTTAAATAAATAAATTAAAACACTGCAATAATTGTGCCCTTTAATGGAACACCAATGAAAATGATTGCCGACTGCGACCCTTTAATGGGTTGTAAATGACATTATAAAAACCACCAGCTTTTTCTGTCATTGCATTGCTCCTCAAAAGCTTTGAAATGCTTTCAACCGTGCCGTTAAAACAATTGGTCTCAGCCATTTTCGACTCTGCATTGATTTTGCAAATATAATTACAGCATAGACACTACCTCTAATCTTGTGCATGTTGTTTATAAAAATCAAGGGCTTAAAGTATGCACATGTGAGAATAGATGTATCCTGCTAGTTGCACAGCAACACAACATGGGGAAAGTAAGTGCAGCTCGAGGCACTGTCAACAGAGGATAACATGAGGGAAAATCCTGGCTTGAACCTCTTTGCACATGACGCAGTTGAAGCCGTGGTCATGCCCAGAACATTTTTTTTTTTTTTTTGCACTATTCCATGTCAAATGTGTTTCAGTCAAACGTTCCCAGAAGGGGAGGCCCTCTTCAGCCCCACCAAACAAGACTGAGTCCACGTGCTTGACGTCTTTGCGTTTTGGAGCCAGATCTCACACAGGCTGATGGGAGTAGTGTGACACACTGAGCCCACACCCCTCATATATCCTTACTGGAATTTACAGGCCCCCTCTCAGAAAGAACTGAGTGATGTCACATGATTCACTGCCGCTGTCCGCAGCGGAGTGCAGTGCGGCGGCAAGAGAAATACTACAGAAAGAAAATAAGATTACGTGACACACATTTGAAAATGTTGTGGTTGTGCAACAGTGTCAGGGGTGAAGAGTGACCGAAGGGCATGTATTGCATATTGGGTTTCAAGCATTCATTAGTGTGTCATTCACAGTAACAGCCCACAGAGCCACCGCACTACTTCTGAGAATCCATTAAGATATAAATGGATCATTCAAGAAAGTCTTGAAATCTCTCCAGGTCCAAGTGATTTCCTCGCTGCCTATTATTCTTGGAAAGCAGCCAGTCTTCAACTGTACGCTCATACTTTATCATATTCTGTACGGCAAAATGTGATTGAAATCGGTGCTTTCAACACACAGTCAGCTCTTAATCTATGGTGACTTCGCTTGGATTTTAAATAAATTTCTTACAGATTTTGTAGCCCCCCGCATGCGGATCACATTTTGACATGGTGACCACCAAAAAGGTCTAAGATTTTGCGGATTTAACCGAGGACGCTAAGCGATGTCACATTTGCTTTGCAAAACCAGTTTCATCAACTGGAGCTGGAGTGCAATAGAGTGTGGTCAAGCACTGGTCATGGTCTTGGGGGGGGGGGCTTTCTTAACGACTTTCCTCCAACGTGTTGGACTGTCAAGAGTTCAATGGTCAGCACAAAGCAGGCTTACTGCCATTAAGCCATGGCACACATGCCTGCAGTTCCCACCGGTCACATGGATAAAGTTGAGCACCACAAGTGCAAAGCCTCAATCTCAAGAAGCGCCGACTTTGCCGGGAATATACGATTCATCGCGCCTTTCGTCGAAACGGAACTTTCCCTCTGCTCCCTGGTTGATGCAAAATGTGGACAGGAGGTCATTTATCAACCACTGCCGGGTTGTTATCACCACCACCAACCATACACTCATCGTCTTTAAAGAAAGTACCACTAATGTTTGATATGCAGTAAGAAACTCCTGTGCTTACCTGCTGATTGTACATTCTACTTTAATAATAATCCGATATTGTCGGAATAATCTGAGAAAATAACGGTAAATATATATTGACCTGCCTTTGGAATACTGGTTGAATGCTTAAAACAGTGCTTTTTTTTGTCTTCTGCAAATGGTTCAGTATAACAAGACTGAACATAAAGAAGTAGGTATTTGAATGAAAAGAGCTCATTTTCGCGGCTCTGCTGATCCAGTCCGGTTATAAACATCACATCTGATCAAACACACAGACTCACTGGTAACAGCCCATTAGTTGCAGTTCCCATATAACAATGCACAGTTACTGCTTCCTGTAGGGAGCAGGCTGTCACAACTCTAAAGCTGCACATTTATAATGCTCTCAGCATTCTCCCAGGGAGAAACATCTAAAAATAATAATAATAATAACAATAATAACACAAATGTTATGGAGGTGCATCTGAGAAAAGGGAGGGGAGGAGAAGCAGCCAGCATATCGCGGCGACTATTTATTATGGTCGAGCTCTCCATCACACTTGACTGCGCAGATCTCAGCGTGGGTAGCTGTCACGGGTCACTATTATTCTGCCATTTCTGCGTCTATTGCAAACAAAAAAACAAAACAAAAACAAAACCTGAGGCTAACCGGTAATCCAAAAGGAGGCGAACGCACTTTTCTACAAGCTTCGGTTGTAAAAAAAAAAAAAAAAAAAAAATGTTTTAAAGAAAAAACACATCACATAGGTGTACCGAAACGGAAGAAGAAGAAGAAGAAGAAGAAGGAGGAAAAAAAGGGGGGGAAACTCACCAGAGACGGTTAGAGTTGGCTCGGCGACAAACCTACGGAGGCATCGGGTTTGGATGGAGCGTTTCCACTGCCATTTCTGTGGCGTTTCATTTGACAAACAAAACGTTCTAGGGCGAAGCTCCTCGGCTCGTGAGTCCTAAAATAAAATAATAATAATAACCGTGGCGGAAGAAGACGTTTTTGCTCCACTCCGCCGCTTCACCTATCAACTTTTTTTTTTTTTCGGGACGAGGCTCGCTCTGAAAAGGGGGCCGTCCGTTTGAGACTTTACTACTGCTGCCGCCGCCGCCGCCGCTGTTGCCGCTGAGCGCTACGATGTGTACACACGTGACCCTCCCCCCACTGCAAAATCTCCGGTCGCGAGCCCTGAATGGCCGTTCTCTGCTCTGATTGGATGATTTGCAGGGAGGTGGGGCCTTCGTGAGAGCGTGGGAGGGGGCGCGGAGGGGGCGCGGAGGGGGAGGGGGGCGGGGGGGGTTACGCACACACAGACGTGTTTCCGTTAAGTTCAGAGGACGCTACAGAGGTCCGCGTCCGAAGTGCCATATTAAACAGCATATACTCAAAAAGTATACTTAAGGTCGGCACACTTTTGAGTAAATATCAGTAGTATGCATTCATTCGGACGTACTACTCAGAGCGCACACGGCACTTCCTGCCGTAGGGAGGGAACGTTGTTACCATGGTGACCACCCCTATCAACGCACCTGCGCACCGCTCCGCTCTTGACCGTCTACCTTAGCTACCAAACATCGCCGCATTGCATTGTGGGGACTTTCTGCTTAGCTAGTGTCCATTAATCCATGCTAATAAATTTCTGAGTATGGATAGTGCATACTATTGTGTACATACTATTGTTTCGGACGCACAAAAACATCTCGCATGCTGTTTTTGCATACTTATTAGGGTGGAAGTATGGAATTTCGGACGCACTGCCGGTTTTCTGGCCGCTACCGTCACCCCAGCAACTACTCACCAAATGTTGTCAAAGTCCCAACCGCGTGTCTATGTCCCTAAATTCAGAGAGTTATGATATATGGACTTGCGGTGTGTCCTCGAGAGCTCCATGCGCACGCACTCGCACGGGAACACCAATGCATCTACAGCGAGACATTGTTGCAGGCCAATTAAATGGGCGATATTTCACGAGAGCAGTAGTCCAGGCCATTGTACCGGGTGCTGAGTTTGACTGGCACGACTTTTTGTACATTTCTTTTTGTGGGTCGCTTTTAAATTGTTAAATTGTGATGACTTGTCTCACAATCCAGAGAGCTCTTACAAAATAAATAAATAAATAAATTGCCGTCTGGCAAAAAAAAAAAAAAGCATTACAGTGGTCATGCCTTTATGGATTGTTTTGCAACATTGAGTGTTTCTACGGTTAACCTCATGATGGCTCCCTGCGTTGTTTCTAAAGCATTCTTTATTTCAGTCTGGAGGCCACATTCAGACTGGCTCCAAGTCTGCCAGGAAAAAATAGTCCCCCCCATTTATATTGAACTGCTGGCGGCTCAATGGGGATACTGTCGTGGGGAGCTCTGGCAACAGACATGGCCTAGCGTAGCCTGGTGAATAGACATCTGTGAAAGGATGTGGTACCTTTCCATTCATTTTTGACCCCAAGAAGTTTTGCAGAACAAAATGCCCCTGGACACAATTGGATACACCCACAATGAAACAGTGATTGCTGCTCGGGGCATTATGAACTGTTTTGATAACTCAGACTCGTAGTTCTGCTATTCAAAACTTCCTTCCTGAATTGTGTCTCATCGGTACCTGAAACAACACACTCACAGACACATCTTCTCTGCATATATTTTATGCGGCAGCGTGTTGTGGTTTCATCTGATAAAGGGACTTTTTAGTTGTCATTGTTGCCTCAATGAGGGAATTATTTGGTCTCTGTAAATATTGAGAGCATGGAGTTGACTTGCCCTTGGTTCAACAGTGCTCTATTATGATTTGCCACAATATGTGTAAAGCCCAACTGAATTGAATTAACTGTTTTGGGGAACACGATTGTGGGAAAACACACTTCATTCACACAACTCTGCTCCATTTTTGGGTTCTAGCACAATCAGATGACGTTAGTCCCACCTACCGACCTCATGGTTCAATTGTTTATGCAAAACGGGAGGTAATGACAAACAAAACACCAGTACTTTGAAACAGGTACAATGACACGTGTGGCGACTCATAAGTGAGGAATCGGGTTGCAAAGATGAAGAAAAGCCTCTGTTCTTTCCTCCGAGAGTTATGAATCGGCACAAAAGTTCTGCACAGATTCCAAATGTCAAATAATGAAAATGACCAAACAAACCAAAACAGCATAATGTGCCTGGATGAGAATGAGAAATGAGAATGGTTTTTAATGTGTCTTACTTTATGACAAGAGAAGACAGAACGGAGAGATAGAAGACATGGAAAAATTCAGGTTGGCTCTGATCTGTTCTGATGAAAATCTATATTAAAAAAAGATATAAAATAGAAAAACATCCAAACTCGTATTATCATTTTTGAAAGTGTAGGCTACTGTAATAAAAACACAAGGTTACAGCAATGAAATGCCTTTGTGTCTTTAATGGAGCAACACAAGGTTACTAAGGAGATTAAGGATTATGATGTAAATTCTTTTCAGTTTATAGCACATATTATAATCCAGACATGGAGAACAATGTTGCACAGCACATGACTCTAAGTAGATAAACGCATCCTGTTTCATCAGAGGCTAATTCCACTTCAGATGGGGCGATAGATGCAACATAATGAGCCAAGTTGGGCAATGACTCAGCTGCTTTCAGGCTGCAACATTCAAGGGTCATTTCTACTCATATCTAAATTTTCAGATGCCCCATTTCTGCTGTTCATCGTACCCATCTATATCATACAACTTTAGTAGGTGTTGATGAGTCATTAGTGAGTAAACATCACGAGTGTTCAGTTAAATTGCATTCACTGGAAACATGTAAGACCTTATCTAATTTAACTGTTATCCATGGGCAGCAGATAAGCATGGCACATGCACGTCAGCTCTTAGTCAGTGCTTTACTGTGGATGGGCTAATTTCTTAACATTTCTAGGTCAGCTCCAGAGAGGAAGGAGGAACAGAACAATATACAACCCTGAAGTTCAACCCTGATGCTCCATAGAACTGACTGGGAAAATAAATAAAAAAATTCCTTCAACTGTCGGGAAATATCTCTGTGTCCCCAATTTCAGCTCCTCATATAAGTAATGGATTCGTCCTTGCTCAGAAAAATGAAAAAGACATGTGAGCAGTTTTTTTTTTTAAACGGTGTTTCTAAATAAGATGCCTGGATGTGGTTCAGTTGGTGCACTTGGGCTTTAGAGTGCTGAGTGTAAGACTGAAATAAATGAGGCAGAAACAGAGCAGTACGTTTTGCTGATGTATTTGCAAGAGTTGGCCCAGACACAACCCTATTCAAGGAAATACGTAAAGGGATTACCCACAGCCGAAGATGCAATTGAAAAATTGTGGCTGGCTTCTCCGTGATGAACACATAAAGTTAGCAAAACATCCAAACAAGTGTTATTAACGGTTTGATAATCTACATCAACAAAAACTGTTATAATAATGAATTGCCTGTGTGTCTTTAACAAAGCAACACAGATTTGCCAAGATTAAGGGGGGCAGTTCAATCAAAAATGAAAATTCACTCATCATAGACTCACCACTATGCCGATGGAGGGGTGGAAGCAGACTTTTAGAGTCTGAGGGGTAAACAGCGCTGCAGCTTAGCCCAGTGCAGTTGAAGTAAACGATGACCACGTCTTCAACCATCAAAAGACAACGGATGAAAAACCTGAAGTGTGGCCATACTGCTCCTGTGGTTTCATCCAGGTGTCTGTAAGCCGCAACATTAAAATTCAAAATGGTGTCCTTCACACCGTGTTTTTTTTTAGCCTAAATGTAACTGCTACGTTAGCAGCCTCCAATTGTGTTCACGTTCGAGGTCACGCACACACGCACAGCTTGGCACTCGCCTGAGCCGACCACAAATGTGTTTTGTGTACTCAAACACCTTACCCACCCCTCCGAAATAACAAAGGTGGGCAAATAATAAGAGAATTTTTGGGTGAACTATCCCTTTAAGGATTATGATGTAAATTCTTCTCAGTTTATACCATGTTACCATAATCCAGACATGGAGAACAATGTCGTACGGCACATGATTCCAAGTACATAAAAGAATCCTGTTTAAGCAGAAACTAATCACAACACAAACCGAAAGACAGATGCAAGCTAATGTGCCAAATTACATAATAACTTAGCACAAAAGTTGTATATTTGGCTGCTACAGTCAGTAGATAACCTCCTCCAAGGTAACAGGTTTGTTTAACCATGACGTTTGAGAACACAGCATTCAAGGTAACAGAAAAATGTAGCTGAAAACTGTAACGTTCACAGAAGCTAAGAACTGTTTCCTAGATATGAATTTCAGAAAGGCGTTCTCTTCAATGTCACTCTCTCCAAAATGTAAAAACTCCTCATAAAATGTTTTATCTCCCAAAAAAAAATAACTGTGCTGTCCAGTGGTAACAGAAATGGTGCAGTAACATACAGTCTTTCATTTAGCATGTGCTACAGCAATCATGAAATGAAGCGGTTACTGTTATGAAATATCAAAACCTACATTTTCCACAGCTGTTTGAATGGTGGAGCAAAATCAGTGGCAGCAGAGGAGACGTTCCCAGTCGCTGTGCACATTATTGTAGGTGTTGCCACTCGTTAGGATTAACCCTCAATGGTTGCAACAACAAACTGTTCATCACTTTCAGCCTCAGTCTGAAGCGAGTATCATGCAACAACTGCTCACATGCAATCTTCCTATTTGTCCAATTACTCGTACTGTGCGATGCGCATTTTTCCGTGGGCTCGTCTGATATGGATTGCAAGCTGGGAGGACTTGCGCGTCGTCTGAAAATCTTTTAAATTCTTGATTGCGTGCCTAAATAGGGAACATGCTGATTAATGATGGGTTGCGTGTGTCTATGATGGGGTCATTTACTGCAGCGGGGGTGGAAGTGGGTGTTAGTGACAGGGGCAGAGCAGACCATGGCCCTGAGGGCTAAATCACAGTTTATCCCCAATCAAGCTCTGAAATCTGTTCCTATTCTTGGACGCCTCACAGCTACACCGTGAAGCTCTGGTCCTCACTCACTTTCCCCTAAAGACTTTAGGCTGCATGACGGCATATGGCTTGTTTAGATGGAAGTCGACGCTTGGCCTCGGTTGGCACCGGATGCACGTTAGCTGCTTGCACATTTACTTTGGCAGCAGATGGTCACTGGCACGTAATGTTAATCCAACAATAATGATTAAATCACGGTATCTGCGGGTACGCTAGCATTCTGAAATATGCTTGATGACGTCGTGACTGAAACTTCAGCTGCCACTGACAAAAGGCTATGACTTTGCGGCGAGTTCTGACTCACTCACAGCAGCAGAACCACCTCATTGTCATTTTTTTCTAACTTGATTTTTCTGAATGAAGAATTACACAAACACAAACACCAGCAGTTGGCGGAAAACAGTGCAACATGGTGGTACAGTGCATGCTGGGCACATGCCTTTAAGCTCAGAGGCCTGGGAGTGCACATTAAGCTCATTAAGTCTGTGGTGGAGATTATGGTGTGTTGCAGAACAGGCACCAGCGTCCTGTGGGATATCTCCTCATTTTCAGATGAGACCAGAGAGGCTCCTCCTAGTAGCTATCAAGTCAACATTACCAGTTCAGACAGATGGCTAAATGAGGCTCCTGCGTGCCTCACAAACACATAAAACAGCACGAGCAAGCCTGTCTTTTAAAAGAAATAACATGTCCAATTTGAAACATTTATGTCTAATTTTAAACAACATAACTGCGGTGATCCAACTGCAATGAAATGTAGAGTTTTGATTACAGACAGTGTGTTTGTAAAAATAGCCGAGTTTTTGTTTTTACATCTCGACTGACCTAGGCTTGTTAACCTGTCAGGTGGCTTCTTGGAACAAGGCCTCCCATGAGGCAAAATGTGTGTGTGGGCTGAGTGTGTGTTGGTAATGTGTGCGATCCGGTATCTAACATTAATGTGAACATAAATAAGCCATTGACATGTCTGAATAACAGACTAGGCGGGCGCATGTACACACACATAAAGGATGGTGGTGCAGCAGGAAAAGAATGGAAAAAGGCTGTTGAGCTTGGATTAACACTCCATAAGCCCATCTTCTAAGCTGGTGTCTCTGTGTGTGTGTTTGCCTGTTGGGAGAAATTATGCCTTGGAAAGATTTTTGCTGATGAATTTTAATATTCCCCTCCCATCTGTCTCTCTCTTACCACCACACACCCTAAAAAAAACAAACACACACACAAAAAAAGATCCATTAACATTTGGGCTTTTAAAAGCTGATTTCATAAACATTAGTGGTCCAGAGCCCTTTGCTTTTGATCTCGCTCAAATGAGCGGTATACCTTTGCATAAGGCGGCGACCAGCACAAACACTGTAATTTACAGAAACAATTTTAAGTGTGTTGATGAATACATGCTCGCATTACACTGACTCACATTCATTGGCTGTTCAAACCTGCCTTTACCTTTGACCCTTAAAATCGAACAATTTCTGCTATGGGAATTTAACTTGGTGTTCAAAGTGAAACTGTCTAAATATGAACGTATCATCAATCAGTTTAAAGGTATTTCTATTACTGTCTGTGCAGATAACGCCCAACCACAAGTGTAGTTATATAAATTGTAGCAAAGAGTAGCTTAGTGTAGATAAATCCAAGGTGGCTTCAGTTGGAGCAATGGATTGAGTAATTTCTTCTTTGAGAAAGTTTAGTCTTAAAAAAACTTTGTGATATACTTCTGGTATTTTACCCCAAGTCTAATCATTGTGCAGATCGTTAGTTGCCGTAACAGCGCGCTGCGTGTAGATAGAATGATATACTGTAGTACATAGATGCAGAAAGGCCTGCATAGCTGTGTAACATTCTTGGAATAAGTGGGGAGGATAGTTCATGTTTTGGTAGTGGGTGTGTTCAAAAAGGGAACACAGGGTAACTGAGGTGGGCTCAAGTTCAGGCATAAAAACATGGAGACAGCTGTTTCCACCCACTGCTCCGCCAGCCCGTCCCCATGCAGTCAAAGAACGAGCGCTGACCTCAGGTCACCTTTGAAATGTATCCTTTTCAATAACATCCACCTCCAGTGTAAGTTTAAACAGTAGTTTTACGGCACGATCCTCAGATTTTCTTTATCTCTCAAGGGAAATTAATTTGTTGCTCATCTCGAGTGTCTCGGCTCATTATACAATCAAACTGTTTGCTTTTGAAGCTGATGAAAACTAGAGGCTTCAAGTCACACCGGCTCCAGCTGTCCTTGGGACCAATTTTTTTGGTCGCATTCACAACTTTATTCCAGTTGTCTCACCCAGGCTGCAATGAGGTTTCACTTTCAGGTTTGAAAAGTCACAGGGTTGCATTGGATTGTTACACTTGCAAGAAAACCAAAATTTGAAATGTAAAAAAAAAAAAAAAAAGGAGTTGTTGAACATCTACAACAACCCTCTAGAGTGCCTAGCCTGATGTAAAAACTTAAAAATGGCCCCAAACTAAAATAAGGGTGCATACACTGAATGAATGATTTTGTAATTAAAATCAGTGGGAACTAACTGGTACATGTGGGCCAAGTCAAAGTAAACTACAGTCCTACTCAGCTGTTTTCTTTAGTCAAAACTACCCAGTCTGGAGAGGCCATGTAAATCCTCTTGTACCTAATCTACTTAAGAATTCATTGGCCTGATCGCTTATTTTTGTAAGATTCTTGTGTTTTTCTGCACTTTCCGTTTTTGAAAACACACAAACGTGCCTAAACTGGCGTTTAAACTTGCAGTTGCACTTACCAAAAAAACAACTCAATAATAAAATTCATACTTGCACATCATGTCATCATAACGTCTTTCCTTTGTCACAGTTGGTTTGAGTGGGACAGAGGAGAGTCATGGTTTAGCGGGGGATCCAGTGAGGGCCCCACGCTTTGCACCTCCAGGGCCCCTGGCTCCATTCTGCGGCGGGCGTAAGCCAAGATTATTCCGCTCTTTGGTTCCACCAGATGCGGCAGCGCCACTGGACGGACGCTGTCTGGGCCCTGATGAGCAGATCTAAGAGGGATTAGCGGGCCGTTGTGGTGGATCGGCAAGAACAGTGGGAGGTTGTCCACACACAGCTGTGTGTTTGTGTGTTTCATAATGCTTTGGCCTCTGGCCTGTCTTTGGCTTTGGCTCAAACCCTGAACCACCTTTCCCGCCCACTGACCTCACAGTTCAGGGAGCTCTCCAACTACTTTTTGTTTATTCTACTGTTGTTTGTTAGTTTTTAGATGCCATGATTCTACTGCTTTTTTGTTTTTCATGCTTGTGTAGCACTTTGAGATTTTGATGAATGTAAAGTGCTTTATAAATAAAAATCTATTATTATCATTATTATTATTATTATTATTAACTGCAGACTGCAGGAACTAAGAAATTTCTTAAAAACAGCATGAAAGCTCTCTCAAACATGACTCTCCCTCAGGGAAGAGAAAGACTCAGACAGACACACTGTATTGGTTAAAATTGTTACCATTTGGCTGAAATTGCTTTGGGTTTTTTTTCACATAAAGTCAAAAGCAAGCGTCATTGTAAATTTTGAATGTGGGAGTAAAATCTGGGAACATGGATTTGGTATATTGAACACAAATCTAAATGGTTAAGAAGATGTCACCTATGACACTAAAAAGTCCGTTCTCGGTGCATGTGAACTGTAGGGCCCAAGTCTCTAATACAAGCATTACCAGCAAAGTTTTTTCATTGGATTTTAGTGTCACAATGTGACGCTGGAAGTGGCCGTGAGTCTTCAGTTTTGCACATGTAGGACTGTTCAATTGAGATGCTCCCAGAAAAGTCTGTGCAGGGAAGGAGGGGAAGTGGATGCGCCAAACAAACACTGGAGATTGCGGCTTGCATCCACAAATTTGACATTTGTTAAAGAGACTGCCATTGGGTTGTATCAAACTTTGCGGCGCATTTGTGTTGTTTGTTTCCTATTTGTAGTTGCGCATGTTGTGAGTGGCAACCATGACAACGAAAGTCACAGTTTCTCTAACCCTAACCAAGTGTTTCCTGTGCCCCAAACTAACCAGACCTCAAGCACTAACGACTCTTTTAAAACCAGTTTCTTTGAATTTGAAGGCTAATTGGAATGCTTCATATTTAGAAGCATATGGCCACTGACCAGTTGTCCATGTTTGCCATGCTGCTTGTGAGAATGTGGCGCATTTTGGACCATGAGAGGTTTCAAAGTTTAGATGTCACAATCGTCTTTCGAATACACATCTGAAACTCTGATTCAAGAGGAGCTCAGACTCCCCTAAACATGAAGAACGGCCTTCTCGTGTCAAACTCTGCACATGTATCATTTTGTGCGGTGAAGCACAAACTATACATACACGAATTCCAAGAAAAGTTGGGGCACTTTTGCGAGATGTTCCAACAATTGTTTTCTTTCAGCAATTCACAACTTTTCCGGCCTTCTTCTTTCTGCCACTCTCCCAAAATGTTTGGGCATCAAAATCAAAACGGGCATATAATCAAAGAAAAAAGAAGGAGAAGAAAAGAAAAAGGGCGAAATTTCTCAGTGTCATCATATTGTCTCTGTGCCATTGTCAGTGACACATGGGGTTTTAATGTTTCATAAATCATCACATTCCGTCTCCATTTACACTTAACACAGCGCTCCACCTCTTTTGGTTGTAAATGGGGTAACAATAATCCAAACACACTGAGAGAGAAATCCTTGTTTGGGCCTGAGAAAGTGCTCCCTGATGCGGCTGCTCGAACCCTCGGTGGCACAGACGCTTGCCTCTGTGCAGGTGAAGCTGCCAAGTTGTGTTTATGTCCCTGTAGTGAGTGTGATCATATTTCAGCTCCCCAAGAGCAGCCGCTGTTAGCTGGTGGCAGCTTCTATTTACTGAAAACAGTCCCACTGGACAAAGAGTTGATGGAAAATGTCAGTTGATAAATGTCTCATGGAAAGAAAAGTCTCAGCATACTAGCATTTTTTTTTTTTTAAACCCTGGAGAAATGTACAAAACAGTACGGTGTGTGTATTGTAGGCATTTTAAAGTGTTGGAAACGAGCGCAATCCAAATAAGTCATGTCCTCACAGAAAGGTAGTAAAAGACATTTTTCATTTGAGGATAAAAAACAAAAACAAAAACAAAAAAACATGTTCCCACATCTGTGGTACGTGGAAAAGAGTCCTTTTTTGTGTGTTTGTTATTGGGGGTTTTTTTTTGTATTTTTTGGTAGAATTTATATATAGAGTTCATGAGAGACTGCGTAGCTTCCTTCACTTGCAACTGGGCCCGGTCAGCTTTTAAGCATGAGCATACAAGGTGACTGCCAAAATATATTGTGTATTAATTAAGGTCAGAATCTCTGTGGCTCATTCAGAGCGCTACACAAAGCCGATTATACCTCCTGCTGTTACGTTTGATTTCACTAAATTACTCGCCATCATGAGACCCGAGCACACCAAATCCAGCACCAGTTCAGAGCTGTCTGATCTCGTTTCTTTGTCGTCCCAGTGTTTTTGTTTCTGCTGCAAAACCGCATTGTTTTCTCCAACCTTTTCTCTCAAAACACTATTCCTGAAAGACTTTCCCCAATAAACTGGTGGTCAGGATAAATTGCTGTCCTTCCAAAACTTTTTTTTTTTTTTTTTTTAATTTTCTAGAAGGCAGTTTGGATTCCCTTCTCTCAGTCTGTGTGTGCGTGCGTGCGTTTGATGTCGTGGTTTGGCTGTCCCCTAAAGCGTTCATTTCAGAGTGGTTACTTTGGGCCTCATTCTGACTCTCTGGCTATCCGCCTACACCCTGTGGTCCACCATCCACTACAGCAACCGCCTGTGGACATGCATGTGTTTGTGTATGCGTGTGTCTGTGTATATGTATAGTATTTCTTTATGTGCACAGGCACCGTACTGTATACTCCACATAAACTGTGTCTGCTGCAACTGCATGTTGCTCCATGTGCACAATAGGCCTGTTTAGTCTGAAAAAGGAGGTGA